>JBAKBP010009662.1:0-82442 GCA_037953745.1 Lithodes maja
ACCCCACAGCTGGGGGTGGCCGACTCGAGACAGAGCCTAAACAGAAACATTTAAAGTTCAAGTTCTTAGGGTCCAGGATCACTTTCACGTTCCGTAGCCCCTTACTCCGTTTCATCTAGTAGGTGAATTTTAGAATGGAAAGAGGATTTCTAGCTCTCTGCCCCCAGAAGGATAACGTAGGACAGTAAAAGAGGCAGACAAAAACGACGAAGGATGGTTAGAGGATGCCATACCGCACTCTGGATAGGACCAGCCCACACCCAAAATACTATACCCTTTTCAAAGTAAATAGGTCAAAACCCTCTATAACTCACAAACAACTAGATTAAACGAGCTAATATATCTACCATTTGGGAAGGGTCAGCCATGGAGTAGTTGTGCAAATTTACAACCCATTCGCTCAAACCCTTATTGAGTTACAGGAGTTAGGGTTCCCTGATTTCTGGCCTACCTATTTGGAACATGGTATAGCTCTGGTTCCGAGAACCTATATATCCTTCATTACGAATATTATGGGACTGATGCGACAAATTAATATTATATTTAAAAATGGAAATAACCAGATGAGTAATAGTTATTCTCAGTTTTGGTAACCAATTCAGTACAAGTGCCGTCCTTAGGATTGTATGCTGGCTACAATTAGACGATTTCATTATTTAAAAAGGGCTTCGAGCAATTAACAGTCTTCGAATGATCCTAATTAACCCTTTTTACTTCCTTAGATCCTTCTCAAGCTGCATAAAATCGTCTTTATATAGCTGGAATAAAATTAAAAGGACGTCGCCGGTACAGTTAGCGTTAGTTTTCCTTGTCATATAGCTGATTTATAATCTATTTGTCAGACAACTTCATTAGTGAAATGGCAACATTTGAGAAAAGTATATATGTCAACGTTTTCCCTCATTAAAAGTGAAAATATAAATATTTCTACCAATTTACTTTCTCTAAAATACAAATTGATTATATTTGGTTATTACTTTTTATTTTTCTATTTTTATAAAATGAGTTTAACCAAACCACTGAGCTCCACAAAAGAACTCTCATAGGGCTGGCCCGAAGGATTAGATCAAGATGGACAACTAATCAAGTCAAGATAGATAGGGAAGGGCAGGAGGTGAACACATCTAGGATGGTGAAGACAAGCAGACATTTCTCGCCATTTCACCATTTCAGCCGAACCACATGAGCTCCACAGCAGATCTCTTATAGGGCAGGGCCGAAGGATGAGGCAAAAATTGCTACACTGCAGCACCAACGAAGAAGAGATCAAGGGCAAGGAATGAGAGATCAGGTCTAAGGTAGAAAAATATCATAGTGAGATGCAAAAAAAAAACCACACACAAAAAACAAAAAATGCACTATTGAGGGGAATCGAGTCAGCAAAGAGACACATCAGGTCAGGAGCCTACAACTTAGCCAAGCCAGGGAGGCATGTGATATAGGCTGCCCGAAGGACAAACAAATGAGACAGAATAAGAATAGAAGGGGAAAAACATAGAAAGAGGACGTCAAGCCGACGACAAAAGCTCGAGGGGAGAGGAAAAGGGAAATATCCAGAACCCTGCCCCATCTAGCTCCAGTCGCCGGCCCCTAATCCCCCAACCGTGACAAGGGGCGTAGTAGTAAGGAGGGTTGGTTATTACTGATGATATATTAAGCATGTGTTACGACTGAGGTTTAAATATATCAGGGCTCTTATTCATTGGACTAGTAATGGCATAAATGCTACAACGGAAAGTGCTAGATCCAACCTCTGATGTATATTCACAGTGAACAAAGAACACAAATACTCTACAGAGTTCTATATGTAATAATAGGTTATTAAACTCAATAAATGTGCGTCTACTCTAGGCTTAATGTTATGTGAAAACAGCCTATTACTAACTATAACCGAAGGTGCTTGGTTATGGTATGCAAAGTAAGGTGGTAAGAGAAGTTACAGATTACGTTACTTTAATCAATAAATGTCAGGCACTCCTGCATGAAAGAAAGTGCACTAAAGTCCTTCAACACCAACAAGGAATCTTCTTTAAATGTTAGATGCTATAAAGATGCTCGTATCGGAAATGGAACCCAAAAAGGCAGGCAGCGGAACAATGCTCGTGCAGGCTATGCACACAAAAAGGCAGAATATATAATGCCGTCGGAGCCAAGAATATCCTAAACACGACAACAATAATAATGATCGCCACAACAATGCAGTATTCCTATCAACAAAAAGAGCCTAAGTCGTTTGTGTCTCAATACATCAAACTAGGCTGCGAAATGCTTGTGCAATCATAAATGGGTATGCATAATAAGAGTAATTAGGTTAATATACTTAATGTCTACTGTGACTGATAAAGTCTAGCTAGAGTCAATGATACGAGATACTGGTACGCATGGCATGCCGCATAGCCTAGTGCAAATCTCAAGTCTGTGCGTCAAATATTACGTTATAGGGAAGGGTAGCTCTCTTGAGAAACCTTAATACCGAAGTATTAAGCGTTCTCCTGGCGTACCTCAAAGACAAACAACGAGCTTAGAACAGTGCAGAATGGTATAGGCAAAAAGCCCTCATTCGTGCATGCTCTACTCTCAATGGCACACAGACTAGAATTTACTCAATCAACTCCAGTTCTCAGGTATGTCGTGCAGCTTTTAACTAAAGCCAGCACTCATAGGAAACAGTACCTTATAATATCAGACTCCTAGTCTAGCATTATCTAATCCAGCAGAACACTAATAATTATAGGAAGCGGTACTAAACAATATGAATGCCAACCAATGCTTCGTGATCAACTTATCTTAACACTAACATACATGGGTTATATCAGACCTTAACGCACAATACAACTGGCCAGCATGAAGCTGATGGGAGATAATATGAATAAAAGGTGGTGAAAGGTATGGAAAATGAGAGAGATAGGCAGAGGAAAAGATTCTCAGGTGCAGCGCGGGGGACAGGTATCAAAGGATAAGAGGGATGCGTTCTAGAAACCAGATCTGAGGAAGAAAGTGGCGAGGGAGCTGTATATATACTCGCACTAGCTCGAGCCACGTGGGAAAAAAGCGGTAACAAGTCCTCTAACCACTACCAAAGTAGCTAGCAAAACATTACGTCACCAAGCATGGTAAAGAACTCCCTCAACCAATCCCCACGAGGCCAGCCAGCTATGACGTCATCGAGTATAGCAAAACACTACGCGCCCCCTCTCACTCTGTTCTACTCTCTCTCTCTCTCTCTCTGATCCTATCATTACTAGTTAAGGATAAAACATATACTTTACAATTAAATATATAAAACCTTGACATGGGTGAAAACAAAGAGCCTTTCTGGACTGCCCATGACACGAGCTTTCATATGAAATAAAGCACACAACAATACACAAACTGTAGCCACATCCACTGTCCTGGCGATTCTAGCGAGTCACTGTAGGACAAGCCATGCGGTTCTAACGGAGTTGTTAACATCACACATGATATATTAAGCATTATATATATATATATATATATATATATATATATATACACACGTTTCCCAAGACTAATACAAAATAACATAAATATAGACTAGACAATAATTCCTTACAGTAACATCAATTTTTTTTTTCTTTTTCTATGTGATTGAGGGAGGCAAAAGGCATAACTGCCTATAGCGAGTGCCTCCCCCATAGTTGAAAGAGTGACAGGGCCAAAATCAAGGGACGTTCGAGCCAAAATGCCTGGACACACAGAGTTTGAAGCAATTTAAGTCATAGGAAGAGGGTAAGACTGATTCTGGGAGAAAGTTCCAGAGCTCAGCAGTTGAGTAGAAGAAAGTTTGAGAGTAATGTTTCACTCTTGGGTTGGAGAGTTGCACAGAGTAGGGGTGGGATTGAGTTGCAAGACGGGTACCACGTGCCCTACGTAAAGGAGGTGGTATGCACTGGGATAGCTCTGAGGAACACTGATTATTATAGTAGCGATAGAATAGCGAGAGAGATGCAACATTGCGGCGGAGAGAGAGAGATTGCAGAGAGTTGGTGAGTGGACGGGAGTTAATGATACAAAAGGCCTTCCTTTCAACTTTGTCTAGGAGAGCAGTGTGAGAGGAACCTCCCCACACATGTGAACAATACTCAATACAAGGGCGCACTATGCCCCTGTACAGAGCAAGAAGCTGGGCAGGGGAAAAGAACCCCCTAAGGCGGTTGAGCACACCCAGCTTCTGGGAGGCTGCCTTAGCAAGACTGGTAATATGGTCCTTCCAAATGAGAGCAGAAGAAAAAGAGACACCAAGAATATTGAGAGAAGATGAAGGGTTGATTTTTGTATTGTTGAAGAATAAGGGATAGTCCGCTGGGAGATCCTGACGGGTAGATAGATGGAGAAATTGGGTTTTGGAAGCATTAAAGTTAACAAGGTTTTCTCTGCCCCAATTGGAAATAGTATTTAGATCAGAATTTAAGAGTTCTATGGCTTCATTACGTTTGTCGTTTAGGGATTGCTGGCTGGGGCGTTCTGAAAAACTAATGGAGTAGTGTAAGGTTGAGTCGTCTGCGTATGAATGGATGGGAATTAAGGTACAGTTAAGGAGATCATTTATAAAAATTAGAAAGAGAATAGGAGATAGGACAGAGCCCTGAGGAACACCGGAGTTTATAGGGTGAGGAAGTGAACAATGGCCGTCCACAACCGCGGCTATGGAACGGCCGGAAAGGAAATTAGAGACAAAGGCACAGATGGAGGGATAGAAACCGAAGGAGGGTAGTTTAGAAATTAAAGATTTATGCCAGACTCTATCGAAGGCTTTCGATATGTCTAGTGCAATAGAAAAAGTCTCACCGAAGTCCCGAAAGGAGGATGACCAAGAGTTAGTAAGATATGAAAGAAGATCACCAGTAGAGCGACCCTTAAGGAAGCCATACTGGAAATCTGAGAGCAGATTATGAGAAGAGAAATGCTTAAGAAATTTGGAAGCAAGAATAGTTTCAAAAACTTTAGAAAGACAAGAGATAAGAGCAATTGGATATATGTGAACCTACTTTAAACACGTGGAGTAGACGATTTTCCTTATACCAACGCTAAAGTATTTAGAACATTAGAATATTTATAATTAATACATGCAAAAAGTAATTTTAATTATCGAAGAGGAATCATGGTCCGCAAATTAGTTTATACAAACATCATTAACGTTTGTGTGCAAATTGTGTAAGTAATTATAAAGTAAGCCGGTGGAAACAAACTAATTATAACAAGCAAGCATTTGAGATGGATTCATATGATATAATATATAACAAGTACCAGAATTGTATGCAAAGCTGAACGAACTGCTCAATGTTACTATGAAGTTCAAATCCGATTCTGAAACATACACAGGAACTATTTAAGCGAAGTTAGTAAATCTAAATCTAGATAAGTTTAAAAATAAGGTGATACAAATATTTGTAAAATTCGGGTAATAGGACTAATCCTATTTCTTAATTTGTCCTTATGACCCTAAAATGCACAAACAAGAGATATTTCAATAAACACACCATTTCTTTCACAGATAGTTTCTTCAGGTCACTCGTGCGAAACGTTGTCAATAACGTGCTCCCACTTTGAATGGTGATTATAATATTAATTCTGTCAACTTATCGAAGTTCATCCTAACTCTTTTCAGGCAAAAACACAGCACATCATACATTAAGCAATCGGCATTATAGACTTATAGCAATATGTGATTATAATATACACACTTAACTACAGTTACTGTTTATGTCGAACTTGAGTCATAGGTATCTAGTGTGAATACAATATTTTACTCAGACTTAATACTTAATTACATGACTTGTACTGTATTTAATTAAATGCACTATCACAAGAACAACAACCATCAACCATTTGTAAACACTCCATGGAGGACTTCAGTGTCCCCAAATCCCACAAGTATAATCACAGGAAAACCTGAGCACAGATCAAAATGTAGACAACGCATTGCTCAGAAATAAGAATAATATTGGCAGTTATAGAACATTAATCTTTACAGTAGACGGAGCAAAGGAGAAATGTTTGAGAGGATGACAATGAAAACGTAATAAATACTAATATAATATTGAAAAACGAATAAACGTGGACTTATAACTGTGAGAACATATTGAATAATATATACGCAAATTTAGTGATAAATTAATCGTAAACAGGGAACAATTTGCCCGGGAATGTTGTGGTATTAGGGTTTGCTTAGCTGGGTCTGGAAATTACGGACAATTAAACGGATGTTCCTCTTCGTATAATAATGGAGTACAAAGGAAATCAAGCAACAACAGATCTAGTGACCCTTCTAGGCTGCTTGTCCTCCAAAACACTGAGGATCAAGTGTCCAAACAGTGGTTTAGAGTGGGTAAGGGAACATTGGAAAGGGAACTACTGCCCTGCCACTAACGTGGCAGGACTAGGAAGTTAGTAGGGGACATATGGGTTAGTAACTGAGGGGAGGATAAAGTTATTCATTTACAAACGCAGTCAGTCGCGGGTTTGATGCGAGATATTTGTCTAGGCGGAATTTAAATGAATCAACGGTGCTGCAGTCTATAACGTTCGGGGAAGCCCATTCCACAAGTTGACAACTCGATTGAAGAAGAAATTCTTAGATTCGTGCGAGTTAAAAGATTTACCAATAATTTTGCAACCGTTTCCCCGTGTGTAATTAGATTGGTCGATAGTGAAGTACTTACCTACAATTCATATTGTCGATGCCTTTGATGATTTTGAACACTTGAATTAAGTCGCCTCTTAATCTGCGCTGGGTTAAAGGAAATAGATTTAATTCTCTAAGACGCTCTTCGTATGGTTTGTTCTTTAGGCTAGGTATCATTTTGGTAACTCTACGTTGAACTCGTTCTAGCTTGTTTATATCTTTTTGGTAATAAGGGCACCAGGATTGAACGCAGTATTCCAGAAGAGGGCGGACTAAGGAATTGTAAAGGGTTAGGATAACTTCTTTGGATTTATGCTCAAATGACCTGCCTATAAAGCCAATTATTTTGTTTGCCTTCTTAACAACTTCTGAACATTGTTGACTCGGTTTTAGGTTACTCGATATTGTTACTCCCAGATCAGTTTCTCTGTTTACATTCTTAAGCTGAGTGCCATTCATCGAATAGTTTGCTTTCTCATTTAGGTATCCGACATGTAGTACTTTACATTTATCCGCATTGAAACTCATTTGCCAAATTTGGGCCCAACATGACAATTTATCTAGATTGTGTTGCATATCGTCAACTTGTTCTTTTGAGAGTACGCTATTTGCAATTTTTGTATCGTCAGCAAATTTTGAGATTGTGCAGGTGAGACCCTCATCTATGTCGTTGATGTAAATTAGAAAGAGAATTGGTCCTAGTACCGATCCCTGGGGTACCCCGCTACTTACATTGGTCCATTTAGATGCCTTACCGTTTATGACTACTCTTTGCTTTCTGTTGTTGAGCCAATTTTCTATCCATTTCAACACACCGTCTTGTATTCCATGCGCTTTTAGTTTTAGCAGTAAACGTTTGTGGGGAACTTTGTCAAAGGCCTTTTGAAAATCAAGGTATATAATATCTACAGCTTTACTCTCATCGTAGAGGTTGAGGATATCGTGGAAGAAGTCTAAGAGGTTTGTTAAACAGGAACGTTTTTTACGAAAGCCGTGTTGAGTATCTTTAAGTATGTTATTTTCCTCTAAGTGATTTACGAGTCTGTCTCGTATGACCGTTTCTAGCATTTTACATACAACTGAGGTTAAGCTAATTGGACGATAGTTACTGGGTAGGGATTTGCTGCCTTTTTTGAATATCGGTGTTACGTTGGCTAGCTTCCACTGATCAGGCATAGTTCCAGACTGCAAGGATTTATTGAATAGTAATGTCAGTGGTTTGGAGAGCTCATTCTTAGCTTCCTTTAGAACTCTAGGCGAGATTGTATCAGGTCCTGGCGTTTTATTTACTTTGAGTTTATCTAAACAATTCAATACTTCTCTCTCTGTAACGGTGATATTGCTTAGAACATCTGAATTATCAATCTGAATCGGCGATGGTGTAGGGATATCACTGAGATCTTCGGTTGTAAAAACTGATGCAAAGAAGGTATTGAGGGCATTACTCATTTGTACTTCGTCTTTGGTGTATTCTCCTTTTTCATCGACTAACGGTCCAACAGTTGAAGTAACTACTTTTTTCTTTCTGATATAACTATAGAATTCTTTCGGGTTTGTTTTACTTTGATTCGCAATATGTAACTCTAAGGTCTTTTTACTTTGCTTAATTAACTTTTTGGCTTTGCGTCGTAGCTCTACAAATTTCACCCGTTCTTCGTCATTTTGTGAGGATTTTAATCTATCATTAGCAAATTTTTTAGCAAGCAGGCAGTTTGAAATATCTTTATTCCACCATTTGGGCTTATTATTATGGCCTGGACGCCGTATTTTCGATGGTATGCAGTCTTGCACTGCTTTTAGGTAAGTGGTTTCGAATAACTTCCAAGATGTATTTATGTCGTTATTGTTAATTAAAAAGCTCCAGTCAGTTTCTTTAAACATAGCTCTAAGTTTATGGAAGTTTGCTTTCTTGAAATTAGGGACTTTTTCGATGCTACTATTTGGTTCGTTACTAGTAAACTTTAAAGTGAAAGTTATCGTACGATGGTCGCTGTTACTGAATTCATCACCAACATTCAAATTCTCTATCAATTCTTCTTTTGTTGCAAGTACAATGTCAAGAACGTTATTACCACGAAGGAGGAGGAGGAGGAGGAGAAGGGAGGAAGGGAGGAGAATGAGAAGGAGAGTGGAGGAGGAGAAGGGCCTTTGTTGTTCTATTGGGTCCTGGCATGGTGTACAGGCGGTTGAGGTGCGGGTAGAGGTGTACGTCGTGGGTGATCTCGTCGAATACTGGGTCAAGTGCGCTGCGTGGGGCCTATATATAGGGGCCGTGTCGCCCTTCTGTGGTTGGGAATTTTTTTTTATTTTTTTTGGTCAGCTTGATGCGGCTGTTTGCGGTTCGAGTTGGGTGTTGTCGGTTGGATGTTTCTGTTGTCTGCTCAAGTTGGCTCGACTCTTCTGCCATATTGGGTTCCGGGTGTTGTCATACGTCTGCACTCCTGTCAATGTGGTTGGAGTCTGCTGTATGCGGCTGCATGCGGCTGAATTCCGCTATTGTCTGTTGTACTCGTATGACTCATATTTTTGCATAATTTTTAATAATTTTATGCAAATATATGCAAATTTATGCACAAGACTTCAGCAGACTTCAGCAGACTTTTGCGGCTGTACTCGTGTCTGGCGGCTGTACTCTGGTGTATGCGGCAGTAGTCTTTATGCTACACATGAAACACAATTCGAGCCGATATACACAAGGACTACAGCCGCATACAGAAGACTTGGTAAGACTAGCGCCGACTAGAGCAGACTACTCCCCGCATCCACCAGACAAATTTCAAGTCTGGCCCAAATTTCAAAACTGACAAACATTTTCTTCGCGGACCGCGACTTGACACGCATTGCCAGGACTTCACCAGACTACAGACGACTACAGCCGCATGGGTAGGACTAGGTGCCGACTTGGTGCCGCATGCAGCAGAGTCGCTACTCGGCTGCATTAGGCTGCATTCGGCGCCCGAGTCCTGTATGTGTGAAAGGGGCATGACACACACACACACACACACACACACACACACACACACACACACACAAACACACACACCCGGGCGGGGAAGAGACATTTGGGCAAGTCTCCTAACAGTGTAGCCTCTGTTCACCTAGCAGTATAAATAGGAACCTGGTATAAGTGGACGAAGTTGTGACGTCCCATCTGGGGTTGGTGATCGGTTACAAGGTGAGATGGGTATCGTACTGGTCAACCTAAGCTACTGGTCAACCTAAGCTTTCGGGTGAGACTGGTACCGTAGTGAGAATGGTATCGTACAGATTAACCCTAAGCCTTCGTTTCCAGATGTCGCCAATTGGCTAAAATACAGACTACACACACATCCACAGCCATTCCAACGATACATAAACACTTAACATGCATTTCACGCAATACATTCCCAGTTAAGGAGGCGCGATAATAATCAGCTTAGCTCACATTGCATGGATTCCCCTTGACGAACAAGCAAGCAAGTTACACACACACACACAGACAGACACACACACACACACAATCCTATTCACACACATCTACTAATATGCTAATATCCCTTCCACACACACATACACACACATAAATTTACCTACTGCACTTTCCAACCCACACATACTCTCTCTCTCTCTCTCTCATATACATACATACACACACATTTCTATTCCACGTGTAAGCCTTGTGAGTCCCAGGGAGGCCTCTGTTCAATCAGGCTCAATCATCATATATAGTTATCTGGAAGCACCTTACCTTATATCGTACTTTATACCTTACCTTATATCGTACTTTATACCACCTTATATCTTACCTTATACCTCACCTAACCTTACTTTATATCTTACCTTATATCTTACCTTATGCCTTACCTTATACCTTACCTTATACCTCACCTCATACCTCACCTTATACCTCACCTTATGCCTTACCTTATACCTTACCTTATACCTCACCTTATACCTCACCTTATGCCTCACCTTATGCCTTACCTTATACCTCACCTTATACCTCACCTTATAACTCACCTTATAACTCACCTCATACCTCACCTTATACCTTATACCTCACCTTATAACTCACCTCATACCTCACCTTATACCTTATACCTCACCTCATACCTCACCTTATACCTTACCTTACCTTATACCTCACCTTATACTTTACCCCCTGTACCACTACACGCGTGTCATAGGGTGGCATTTTGTATCCGTAACCCTTTCGACGTTAACCCCCTTGAGGATCATGACGAGTGTTGCATGTTTATTCTGGCTATTATTAGACAATTATATTCAGTTCGGGAAGAATGAGTGGAACCTAGAAAGTTCATTGAGGGGGGTGACCGGCTTTTTTTTTATTTCTATCCTTTTCTCTCTTTCTCTGGCTTGTAACCATTCGGCCCCATTCAGCCAACTATTTTAAGATGTTTATCCCCATCTAGGTGTCGATTTCTTCCTGGCGAGCGATAGCGAGCCAGCATTATATGAAGAAATCCAGCTTCGCCGGAGACATTTTTCTATCGAAAAATGTACAAATTTAGCCTGCTGTCAAATAAAAATAAAAATATGGTGGCTCGCTGCCGCTCACCAGTAAAAAATTGACACCTGGATGGGGATAAACGTATTAAAACAGTAGGCTGAATGGGGCCAAATGGATACAAGCCAGAGAAAGATAGAAAAGGACAGAACAAAAACAGGTCACCCCTCTTAATATTGTTCTTACCCCTGTAATTTCTAGAGGTCCTTCTTAAATTACGTACAATGTTCCAATAAGAACCAGATAACAGTGTAAAAATGTGTCCACAAATACTGAAAGCGTTATTAAACAAACACAGACACACTAATAAACATAGACACACATACTAACTCACAACGGCACACCTTCTGTCCTAGTTATGCAAACACACGCATATTTACACACACACACACACACACACACACACACACACACACACCCTGATGTACACACAGACATATACGGACATACACACACACACACACACACACACTATAGGCTAAACCGACCGATATTCTCTTTCACTAACGCAATCACTCACATATTCACACCTATATAATACAGTGTATGTACACACACATCCTGACTTACACACACACACACACCCTCTATACACACACACACACACGTCCTGACTTACTCACAGAGACACATACACACACACACACACACTATAGGCTAAACCGACCGATATTCTCTTTCACTAACGCAATCACTCACATATTCATACCTATATATTCAGTGAACACACCCACACACACACACACACACACACACACACACACATACACAGCATTTCTATTACATCCCTGCAGTCCTCACATGCAGCCTCTTCAATCACGCTCAATCACCCTCGTTGTTTGGCAGCCTCTCTCCCTATATATACAGTATAACATACAGTATCCTCTATGTATATATATTCCCCCTGTGTATGAAGGAGACAAAGGAAAAGCTGCCCCCACCCCAACCCCAGTCAAGCATACTGTTCATACATACTGTATAGCCAGAGACAGATTTTTTTTTTTTACACACACACACACACACACACACACACACACACACACACACACACACACACACACACACACACACACACACACACACACACACACACACACTATTACAGCCCTGCAGACCTCACCAGTCTCTTCAATCAGACCCAATCACCCTCATTGTCTGGCATAGGATCTCAACTCCCTGGTTAAGGGGGGTGACCTGCTTTTTGTTATTTCTGCCCTTTTCTCTCTTTCTCTGGCTTGTATCCATTCGGCCCCATTCAGCCAACTATTTTAAGACGTTTATCCCCATCTAGGTGTCGATTTCTTCCTGGCGAGCGATAGCGAGCCAGCATTATATGAAGAAATCCGGCTTCGCCGGAGAAATTTGTCTATCGAAAAATGTACAAATTTAGCCTGCTGTCCAACAAAAATACAAAATATGCTGGCTCGCTACCGCTCACCAGTAAAAAATTGACACCTGGATGGGGATAAACGTCTTAAAACAGTAGGCTGAATGGGGCCAAATGAATACAAGCCAGAGAAAGATAGAAAAGGACAGAACAAAAACAGGTCACCCCCCTTAAGTCTATATTCACTGTTTGTGGCTACCATTAGGCGATTTCATTGATCTTAGGACAAACTCGGGTTAGTTAGAGAGTTAATTGAGTTAATTCACAATCCATATAAGCCCATTGCTTCAAATAGATCTTTCCCAATTAACAAAAAGTCGCGCATCATGATAATCCAGATTGATTTGTTCATGTAGTAATGTACACCCTATGTGGTGGATTGTGTTCTTTTATTTATAAATTATTATTTTACTTAAGCGTTGTTTCCACATAGCGATTTGGATTAGTTATTTTGTCTTTTTACCGTGTTCGTATACGTTTTGGTTTGTTTATTTTGCAAGTTTTACATGATAATCAGACAAGATGTGATATGGCGTTTATCTGGCGAGGATAGAATGGGTGATGGCTGGTTTCGGTGTCTTTCCCTTAGTAACCCTTTCCTTGGATGCCAGTCAGAACAGCCACTCTCCAAAACGGCCACAATTATCAACGACCAAAACCAAAATTAATCCAACTTTAACTTAGATACGAAACCTAACCTAACCAAATCTAACACTACCAAATCTAACGAAATTTTTCTACACTCAACCTAATCTTACTCCTAGATCGTTTTGGAGTGTGGCCGTTTTTAGTTGTGACTGTTTTGGAGTGCAGCCGATTTTAGTTGTGGCTGTCTAGGAGTGTGGCCGATTTTAGTTGTGGCTGTCTAGGAGTGTGGCCGATTTTAGCTGTGGCTGTCTAGGAGTGTGGCCGATTTTAGTTGTGGTTGTCTAGGAGTGTGGCCGATTTTAGTTGTGGCTGTCTAGGAGTGTGGCCGATTTTAGTTGTGGCTGTCTAGGAGTGTGGCCAATTTTAGTTGTGGTTGCTTAGGAGTGTGGCCGATTTGAGTTGTGGCTGTCTAGGAGTTTGGCTATTTTGACTTATTTCCCTTGCTTCATATGTAAGTATAGGTGGGGATGGGGTAGAGAGGGGGGGGGGGGGTTCTTGCTCGTGGTAGCTATTTCGCCACGTGCATATAGGCTACGAATACACACACACACAAACACACACACTGTGACGTTAACCACTCCGTTAGAACCGCATGGCTTGTCCTACAGTGACTCGCTAGGATCGCCAGGGCAGTGGATGTGGCTACAGTTGATGTATTATTGTGTGCTTTATTTCATATGAAAGCTTGTGTCATGGGTAGTCCAGAAAGGCTCTTTGTTTTCGCCCATGTCAAGGCTTTATATATTTAATTGCAAAGTATATGTTTTATCATTAAGTAGTAATGATAGGAATTGAGAGAGAGAGAGTAGAACAGAGTGAGAGGAGGCGCGTAGTGTTTTGCTATACTCGATGACGTCCTAGCTGGCTGGCCTCGTGGGGATTCGTTGAGGGAGTTTTTTACCATGCTTTGTGACGTCATGTTTGGCTGGCTTCTTTAGCATTGGCTGGAGAACTTGTTACCGCTTTTTTCCCACGCGGCTTGAGCTAGTGCTAGTATATATACAGCTCCCTCGCCACTCTCTCCCTCAGATCTGGTTTCTAGAACGCATCCCTCTTATCCCTTTGATACCTGTCCCCCTCACTGCACCTGAGAACCTTTTCCTCTGCCTATCTCTCTCATTTTTCATATCTTTCACCACCTTTTATTAATATTATACCCCCTCTGGTTAACTCTGCATAATCAGCTTCATGCTGGCCAGTTGTATTGTGCGTTAAGGTCTGATATAACCCATGTATGTTAGTTGTTAAGATAAGTTGATCACGAAGCATTGATTGGCATTCATATTGTTCAGTACCGCTTCCTATAATTATTAGTGTTCTGCTGGATTAGATAATGCTGGACTAGGAGTCTGATACTATAAGGTATTGTTTCCGATGGGTGCTGGCTTTAGTTAAAAGCTGCACGACATATCTGAGAACTGGAGTTGATTAGGTAAATTCTAGTCTGTGTGCCATTGAGAGTAGAGCATGCACGAATGAGGGCTTTTTGCCTATACCATTCTGCACTGTTCTAAGCTCGTTGTTTGTCTTTGAGGTACGCCAGGAGAACGCTTAATACTTCGGTATTAAGGTTTCTCAAGAGAGCTACCCTTCATTATAACGTAATATTTGACGCACAGACTTGAGATTTGCACTAGGCTATGCGGCATGCCATGCGCACCAGTATCTCGTATCATTGACTCTAGCTAGACTTTATCAGTCACAGTAGACATTAAGTATATTAAACCAATTACTCTTTTTATGCATACCCGTTTATGATTACACAAGCATTTCGCAGCCTAGTTTGATGTATTGAGACACAAACGACTTAGGCTCTTTTTGTTGATAGGAGTACTGCATTGTCGTGGCGATTATTATTAGTGTTGTAGCGTTTAGGATATTCTTGGCTCCGACTGCATTATATATCCTGCCTTTTTGTGTGCATAGCCTGCACGAGCATTGTTCCGCTGCCTGCCTTTTTGGGTTCCATTTCCGATTCGAGCATCTTGATAGCATCTAACATTTAAAGAAGATTCCTTGTTGGTGTTGAAGGACTTTAGTGCACTTTCTTTCATGCAGGAGTGCCTGACATTTATTGATTAAAGTAACGTAAGCTGTAACTTCTCTTACCACCTTACTTTGCATACCATAACCAAGCACCTTCGGTTATAGGTAGTAATAGGCTGTTTTCACATAACATTAAGCCTAGAGTAGACGCACATTTATTGAGAGTTTAATAACCTATTATTGCATATAGAACTCTGGAGAGTATTTGTGTTCTTTGTTCACTGGGAATATACATCAGAGGTTGGATCTAGCGCTTTCCGTTGTAGCATTTATGCCATTACTAGTCCAATGAATAAGAACCCTGATATATTTAAACCTCAGTCGTAACACACACACACACACACACACACACACACACACACACACACACCTCTTAATTTGTGTTGCATTCGAACTTTTGTTACGACCGGGCACTCGGGTACACTAGGGCTCTTACACAGGACTCGAGTATGGCTCGCTGCCACAACGGAAACACACGATCCCAACCCCAGAGTACTGCCAGCCGAACAAAAAACGCCACTACCCTCCAGAGTTCTATCTGCTATAACGGGGTATACAAGAACTCGGTACTAGCGTTTCACACAACAGACTAATAACAAGACGGGAGTTATCTAGTCTGGTCAACAATCAAACAAAGAAGAAAGTACTACAACACTAAAGAATAGTGTTGGCCGAAGCCGAAGTAATCCACCCTTGAACTAAGAACTTAAGAAGTCCTCCACCCTCTACTTCGGATCGGCACTATTACGTTACGTTAAACAATAGTCCTCGAGCATCAAGCAAGGAATCTTCTGATAAGTTAGATGCTTCTCGAATACTCATAAGAAGTAAGTATCGGATTTTGAACAGCAATTTAATGAATAACTCACTGGTAATTAAAGGCTTTAAATTGACATAAGAAGAATTATAAGAATAAGAATAAGCAATAGGATATGGCAAACATTAAGAAGAAGTACTCCGACAATGCACTGGCAATAGCCTACTAAGATTGTGCTCGTGGGCCACTAATCTCTGAAGTAGCTAAGCGTGCCACACATGAAATCAATAGTGCTTAAACAATAATATACATAAGGAGAAGCTTCAATACTATGCTGTATCTGCTGGTCGAGCAAAGTCTAGCTGGGATATCTAAGGTTAGGAAACAATGGCTGAGCAAGCGGCTCGTAGCCTAGCGAGGTCCTTAAGACTGTGCGGCCAAATTACGGTAATTGACGGGATGCTCTCTTGAGAGATCCAGATCACTAGTATCTGGTTCTCTCCTGGCGATCCTCTCAAAGTCAAGCAAATGAGATAGCACAGTGTTGGGTGGCACAGGCAAAAGCCCTCACTCGCAACACAGTGCTAAACTCCCACGGTACACAGTCAGAAAGACCACCTAGGCGTTCCACGTCTCCGTTGCAATTGTACTGGTTCAACCGCAACCTAGTACTCATAGGAAATCACAACTCAGAAACCCTATCCCAGTCTAGCATTGCCTAAACCAGCAGAAAACAGGAACATGAATAATCGCACACAGGGAAATGCATATACGAGTGCAACAAACATCAATCAATCCTATTCTAGTTAACCCTTCCAAAAATAGGCTATCTAACAGGCACTTATCTCGTGAGAACTCAAGCGATAATACTTTGGCTGACTAAATCTGCACCAAAGGGGTCATGGAGGTTAAACAGGGACGAGAAGAGAAGAAGATAGGCTGTTCAGAGAGTAGAGAAAGTTCACATCAGTCGGAAGAATATGGATAGTTGCAAGGGATATGAGAGGTCGCTTTGCCTGATGAGTTCTGAAGAATGGTGGCAAGAACCTCTCTTTTTATACTCGGCCCTCTAGCGGCATATCTCAAACTACTTAAGGACCGCCCACTGGCAATCATGACGTCATATTCTCTCTCAATCTGGGATCGACAAAGAACTTCCCACGCGCTGAAAGGGAGGAAGGGAGGAGGGAGGAGGGAATTAGGCCTATCTGCCCGCGTGGCGCACTCACTGGTCCCCGCCGTTACGTAATATCTCTCTCTCTCTCCTCTCATCATTACATATAAGTCCCACACACAATACTTATAACTAATGATATAAAATAGAACTCGTTGACTCAGATGAAAACAAAATACATATTTATAATACTTATAGTACAACGGCTCACATAAACTAAGTTAGGAAACTCTACACAGACTACAGCCAAAGTTCCTGCCCTGACGATCCTAGCGAGAGTGGGGCCTGACTGGGCGTTCTGTACAGCATGCTCATACTCGACATGCGTCACACCTCCCCCAAGATTTTACTTGCTCAACCCTGAGCTAAAATCTGATATACAGAACCCCATCAAACCCCTCACACCCAGCGACCGCATGGCACTAAAACAACGCTGAGTTTATCACTAAAACACATCTTATAAAAAAAAAATTCACATTTCATAACTCCTCCCAACAATAGTAAAAGACATAATATCATGCTCCCAGAGCGAGCTTACAGCAGCTCAGCCGTTTGATAGTTCGTGGACTACTCAAACACTATAGGCTATGACAAACTTATACAATTATCTATATCAAAAAGAAAGAGTTTTTATATGATTTTTATATTTTAATATGTTTTTTTCCGGCTGCACTATAAGGGCAGCCTATTTTCTTCTATACCAAACGCTCAACAATCCTGCTTTACGACCCAATACGCTGGGCTACAACCGCGAGCCAACAAGCACCAAGCGCAAAATACTACTCAAACCAAAGCAGGAGGCTACCCGTGTGTCAATCTCTTCGGGATCATACACCTGTGATAGCCTACGACTGATCATCTACCCTCGATAAACAATCCGCAATCACATTGTCACATCCCGCAATATGCCGGATGTCCAGGTTATACTCCTGCAACATCAATGACCACCGGGTCAGTCTCATATTGCGATTGTGAAATTGATTTAGGAATCTCAAAGGGTGATGATCAGTGTAGATAACCACGACTGGGCCATAGGCTGGAACATACACCTCGAAGTGCCTGAGTGACAGCACAATCGCCAGTAATTCCTTTTCTATTGTAGAATAGTTCTTTTGTGCAGCATTGAACTTCTTAGAAAAGAAACTTACTGGGTGTTCCACACCTTCATTGTCTGTCTGTAGCAAGACGGCACCAGCCCCTACACCACTAGCATCTGTTGCCAGCTGAAAAGGCCTGTTAAAGTCTGGGGCCCTGAGTATCGGGTGAGTACACAGCAAATGCTTCACTAAATTAAAAGCCTTTTCACACTCAGGTGCCCACAAAAACTTTTTGTCTTTAGATAACAAATCTGTGAGAGGTGCCAACACCGTAGAGTAACCTTTTATAAAGCGTCTGTAGTAGCCTAGCATACCCAAGAATCTCATGATCTGCTTCTTGGTGGTTGGGTGCGGAAATTTATTGATAGCCTGTACCTTGTTCTGAGGAGGGCACACCTGTCCCCTTCCCACTACAAACCCAAGGTACTGCACAGTGGCTTTTACGAAGTCACACTTTGCCAAATTTACTACCAGACTTGCTTCACTAAGTTTCCGGAACAAGGTCTCCAGGTGCTCACAATGGCTCTCAAAGTCGTCATCATAAATGATTACATCGTTCAAGTATACGGTGCAATTTGGAATGTCCTTGACAATTTCATTCATCAGGTTCTGAAACGTTGCTGGTGCATTCTTAAGTCCGTAGGGCATAACATTACACCGGTAAGTACTCCCGTCCACCACAAAACCACATACCTCTTTAGCGCGCTCGGACAAAGGTACTTGCCAGTAACCTTTTACTAAATCAACTTTAGACAAAAACCGAGCATTACCAATTTTATCAACACTATCATCAACCCGAGGAAGAGGATATGGGTTAGTTGGAGTCAAACCGTTTAGCCTACGGAAATCAATACAGAAGCGTACCTTGCCATCTGGTTTAGGCTGCAGTGTTACGGGGGAAGTCCATTTAACGGTACCTTTCTCTATCAACCCTCTACCGAGCATATACTCCAACTCATCCCTCAGAGCGGGTAGTTTTATGGGGGGCACACGGTATGGGATTGACTTAAAGGGTAGATGGTGCCCCACGTCAACATCATGCATAGCCTGAGTAGTGAGGCCTGGATGTTCAGCGAATACAGTGGGGTATAAACCGAGCAACTGACGGATAGCTTCAAATTGCGGCTCAGGCAAATGGGCTATAGCCTCGTCAGCCCTTAGGCTCGAGTTCCCCGCCCACTGATCCGCTGAAACATGGTGATCCCAGCTATCCTCCTCTGAAGCTTGACTGTCCCCCTCTCCTTCTCCACCACGGCCGCAACAAGCCAACACAGGGACAGTGAGAGGCTCAGAGGGGCGCCTCACATACTCTTTTATCAGGTTCACGTGACATAACTGATTCTTCTTCCTCCTGTCTGGAGTGGCAACAAGGTAATCTAGGTCCGAAATTTTCTCCACAATTTTATAGGGTCCAGTATACTTCGCCGACAAGGGGTTACCCACCAAAGGCAACAAAATCAACACCTCCTGTCCCACAATGAACTCCCGGAGCTTCACTTTGCGATCATACCTGTCCTTCATTAAAGCTTGTGACCCTGTTAAATTCCGACCTGCCATCTCCAGACTCTTAAGCATGCGCTCACGGCTTTCAAACACATACTTCAACAAGGAACAAGGCGGCACAGTTCCTTCCCAAATTTCCCGCAGCATATTAAGGGGGCCCCTGACCCGGTGTCCAAAAATCAGCTCGTTTGGACTAAATCCCAGGCTCTCACCAGGCACTTCCCGAGCAGCAAACAGTACATACGGCAATCCAAGATCCCAATCTCTTCCGTTATCAGCACAATAACACCTGAGCATGCTTTTAAGGGTGGCATGCCACCGCTCAAGCACCCCTTGGCTCTCAGGGTGATACGCTGACGATACCACCGCCCGTATTCCATGCTGTTGCATTGTTTGCTTAAAGAGATTGGAGGTGAAATTGGACCCCTGATCAGACTGAATCTCCTCCGGGTACCCGTACCTTGAAAAGTACCACAACAAGTTACTGACTACCGTCTTAGCCATGCCGTTTTTCATGGGGTATGCATCGGGGTATCTAGTGGCAACATCCATGATGGTTAACAAAAATTTATTACCAGCCTTTGTGGGAGGGAGGGGACCAACCATGTCAACAACAATCTTACTAAAAGGTGGCCCAATTACAGGAATAGGGTGCAACGGAGCTTTAGGAATAACTTGGTTTGGTTTCCCGACCCGTTGACAAATATCACATGAGTTTATCCAGGACTGCACATGAGACTTCATCCCCGGCCACCAAAACAACTTCCCCAAAGCCGCCACCGTTTTTCTTACCCCCAAATGTCCTGCCAGCGGTGTGTCATGCGCCAAACTCAGTAGGCTATCCCTGCACTCCCGCGGCACCATCAACTGGTCCACTACCCCGGACCCCATCTTCCAGCTACGGTTAGGGTCTTGAAAACGCCGATACAGGATGCCATCTAAATAAAAAAAATCTCCCGGCTGTGCATCACCGTCCTCGTCGAGCTCCACAGCTCCATTAGCACACGTTTGGAGCTCAGGGTCCTCCAGCTGCAACCGACGTATATCTGAGGGTGCCAAGCGATCTAACTGCTCCCGGAGCAATGCATGACCCTCCCCGATACTGAGCTGCTCCCTCTGTCTCTCTCGATGTTCATAACGTTGCTGTCGTGGAGACTCGTCATGCCCAGCCTCGTCACCCTCGATGACAGGCCCAGGGGCTACTCCAGAACTAAGTAATGGTGCTAATACTGAATCACCCAGGAGAGCCGCCGAGTCAAAACTCTTAAAACCAACTCCAGCTTTAGCCTCCTCCTGTTGATCGTTCCTCTGCTGGTCTGAAGACGGAGGACTAGGCGGTGACACTTTAGCTGCCCGAGCTCGGGTGACAGCACACGCCATGGGTTGTGCCTGGCACCGCTCGACCCACTCTCGCTCTTCCCTACTCACGTCGGCCGGCCTCTCGGCAACGACTAAGGGTAGAACCTCAGAAGCGGGCATTGCAAAGTCGTTGCCGAGAAGAAGGTCGACGCCCTCCACTGGCAGTTTCTCCACAATCCCAACATCCAATTCACGTGCCACACCATCCACCTCCAACTCCAACCGCACCAGCGGGTATGACCGAGTTGCATTAATACCCTGCACCACCACCACCCGAGCCGCATTTATAGGGTAGCCAGTCAAGTTTTTCATCAAAGTCTGGGAAGCACCTGTATCACGCAAGACCTCTACTCCATGCTTGCGCCCCGCCCACATCACGCAACCCCGTCCTCTATGGTCGCAAAAAACATCCTGAGCAGGGTTCGAGCCTCCCAGGTGCTTCTGCATTGGCTGTGCCTCAGCCTCTGACGAACTGCCCCGGGCAAACTCAGAAGGCTTCAGAGACACACCAATGTTGCAGGCCAAAGACACAGCTGCTGTAGGTGGTTTGCTAGGACAGACTCTTGCAAAGTGCCCCTTTTTATGACATTGATAACACTCTAACTCCCCTTTGGGCTTCCCTTGGTACTGGGAAGGGCCCGGCCCCTTCTTAAATGGGACGGTGCTAGTCTTGTGGTCAGTCTTGGTATCATAACTCTTGTACTTGTTTGCATAAGATATATTACTAACTCGGGGGGGTGGGGCGTCACGCCCCTTGTTACCTGCCTCACTACGCTGGGCAGACCCGCACCCACGAATTAATGATAGCCGGAGGTCAGCCATCTCAGCTGCCTCCTGTAGAGTTTTTGGATTCTTTTCTTTAATAGTTAAAGTCATTTCTGCACCTGTACACTTATAAAACTGCTCGAGCAGAAACAGCTCCGTCAACTGTTCGGCCGTCTCAGCTTTCTCAGAACGTGTCCAGTTTGTAAGTGCATCTTTTAAGTCCCGGGCATGTTCAAGAAAGGTCGCCTCCCTAGTCTTTGTAACACCCCGAAACTTCAATCGATATGTTTCTGGTTGCAACTCGTATGCCCGTAGGACAGCTCTCTTCAATTCTGGGTAGTCAATGCAAGACTCTAAAGGCAGTGCATCATAAGCCTTCAGACCCTTACCCGTAAGTCTTGAGGAGACCAGAGCTGCCCACTTCTCTTCAGGCCAATTATGCTCCCTACACTTCTTCTCAAAACGATTAAAAAATTCTGTGACTTCAGTTTCACTAAATGCCGGCACCAATTTGACTAAGTGAGACAAGGACTGTTCTCTTACTTGGCCCTCACGGCCCATCCGAATCCCTGTCGACTCTGCACGAGTCTTATCTAAATCTATTTGAGCACAATATTTCTCTGAGTCGTACCTAAGCTCAGCCTCGTGCCTCCTAATCTCAGCCTCAATCTCCTTCTCCTGCTTCCTAGACTCAATCTCCTGCTTCCTAGTCTCATTCTCCATTTTAGCAAGCTCGAGTTTAAATATCATCTCAGGAGACAGGCCGGAAGAGGGAGCTGCCACTACTGAAGGAGGGGGGGCAAGAACTGGGGAACCACCATACGCACCGCCCGAGGGCACTCCAATCCTCCAATGCTCATCCCTCTGTGGGAGAATGCTAACCTCCGGCAACTGAGTGGACGGCACTGTGGGAGTCGAGTGAGAGGGGATCTGGGGAGGAACCCCCCCAAACGCCCTCTCCTCCGAAACCCCATGTCGCCCACGCAACACCCAGGAAATCAGCTCCCCCTTGGACATCCCTCCTACATTGGATAGACCCAAAACCTTGGCTATCAGGTGCAAGCCATAAACATTCACCCCAGTCAGCCTCTCCTCCGTCACATGGTACTGCTTACTCACAAAAAGTCTAGCATCCTCCTCACTAGTTACTAACGGCACCTCCTCACTTAGCATCTCTCGCTCCTCGTCAGTACTAGGGCCCGACATACTGAAGTTCACCAAAAAATTCTCGAGACAAAAGTGTTAAACTCCCTTATGCAAGCACTAATTACTAAATTAACTGGAGTCTCTTAAATGCTCTCCTAATTGCCTTACAAAAAAAAAATATTCTTCAATATGTACGCTAAAGTACCAACAAACAAATGTTGTACAACTCTGCAAAAAAAATTATACTGTTCACAAAATCCTAAGCAAGGTCGCCATTTGTTACGACCGGGCACTCGGGTACACTAGGGCTCTTACACAGGACTCGAGTATGGCTCGCTGCCACAACGGAAACACACGATCCCAACCCCAGAGTACTGCCAGCCGAACAAAAAACGCCACTACCCTCCAGAGTTCTATCTGCTATAACGGGGTATACAAGAACTCCGTACTAGCGTTTCACACAACAGACTAATAACAAGACGGGAGTTATCTAGTCTGGTCAACAATCAAACAAAGAAGAAAGTACTACAACACTAAAGAATAGTGTTGGCCGAAGCCGAAGTAATCCACCCTTGAACTAAGAACTTAAGAAGTCCTCCACCCTCTACTTCGGATCGGCACTATTACGTTACGTTAAACAATAGTCCTCGAGCATCAAGCAAGGAATCTTCTGATAAGTTAGATGCTTCTCGAATACTCATAAGAAGTAAGTATCGGATTTTGAACAGCAATTTAATGAATAACTCACTGGTAATTAAAGGCTTTAAATTGACATAAGAAGAATTATAAGAATAAGAATAAGCAATAGGATATGGCAAACATTAAGAAGAAGTACTCCGACAATGCACTGGCAATAGCCTACTAATATTGTGCTCGTGGGCCACTAATCTCTGAAGTAGCTAAGCGTGCCACACATGAAATCAATAGTGCTTAAACAATAATATACATAAGGAGAAGCTTCAATACTATGCTGTATCTGCTGGTCGAGCAAAGTCTAGCTGGGATATCTAAGGTTAGGAAACAATGGCTGAGCAAGCGGCTCGTAGCCTAGCGAGGTCCTTAAGACTGTGCGGCCAAATTACGGTAATTGACGGGATGCTCTCTTGAGAGATCCAGATCACTAGTATCTGGTTCTCTCCTGGCGATCCTCTCAAAGTCAAGCAAATGAGATAGCACAGTGTTGGGTGGCACAGGCAAAAGCCCTCACTCGCAACACAGTGCTAAACTCCCACGGTACACAGTCAGAAAGACCACCTAGGCGTTCCACGTCTCCGTTGCAATTGTACTGGTTCAACCGCAACCTAGTACTCATAGGAAATCACAACTCAGAAACCCTATCCCAGTCTAGCATTGCCTAAACCAGCAGAAAACAGGAACATGAATAATCGCACACAGGGAAATGCATATACGAGTGCAACAAACATCAATCAATCCTATTCTAGTTAACCCTTCCAAAAATAGGCTATCTAACAGGCACTTATCTCGTGAGAACTCAAGCGATAATACTTTGGCTGACTAAATCTGCACCAAAGGGGTCATGGAGGTTAAACAGGGACGAGAAGAGAAGAAGATAGGCTGTTCAGAGAGTAGAGAAAGTTCACATCAGTCGGAAGAATATGGATAGTTGCAAGGGATATGAGAGGTCGCTTTGCCTGATGAGTTCTGAAGAATGGTGGCAAGAACCTCTCTTTTTATACTCGGCCCTCTAGCGGCATATCTCAAACTACTTAAGGACCGCCCACTGGCAATCATGACGTCATATTCTCTCTCAATCTGGGATCGACAAAGAACTTCCCACGCGCTGAAAGGGAGGAAGGGAGGAGGGAGGAGGGAATTAGGCCTATCTGCCCGCGTGGCGCACTCACTGGTCCCCGTTACGTAATATCTCTCTCTCTCTCCTCTCATCATTACATATAAGTCCCACACACAATACTTATAACTAATGATATAAAATAGAACTCGTTGACTCAGATGAAAACAAAATACATATTTATAATACTTATAGTACAACGGCTCACATAAACTAAGTTAGGAAACTCTACACAGACTACAGCCAAAGTTCCTGCCCTGACGATCCTAGCGAGAGTGGGGCCTGACTGGGCGTTCTGTACAGCATGCTCATACTCGACATGCGTCACACTTTCCTTTCATCATCTCTATCAAGTAATATAAGAATAAATGGCAACTACCTTCAGTTGATTATATTACATGCTTTATAGTCCTATTGTAATAAACATAGTCAATTTCTTTAACTCTCTCTCTCTCTCTCTGACCATAATATTCCCCACACTAGGCCATATGGAAGAATCATTAGAAATCTGTACTGTACTGTATTAGGCAAATAACAGATCCAGATTCCATGTACTTAGAATCATGATGTACTACAAATACTCTGTTCGTCATGTGCACCCCTTCATCAACATCTGGCAGACATTTGTACAGTGACGACCAATCGCAACATTATTTACCAAGTCTTGATAAAATGTGGTCAGCTGTTTCTCTTCCACAGATAAAGATACAAACATAGATAAATAGATATATACAGTGCAAAGATAGTTACGATAGCTATAGATAGAAAGGTAGAGACCGATACTACATATATATATATATATATATATATAGTAAAACTCGCTAGGAAAATTGAAACAATGGAACACCAAGCTTTCGTCTATTCTCTCAAGACATCTTCAGGGTAATATAAGAAAACAGGGGGAGAGTGAGGCTTAAATACCCGTCCTAAATCATCTGTGAGTTGCTAACTAGCATATAAATACAAAAAGTGTTGCCAGCCTACTGCCTGTTGCCATATTATTATTATTATTATTATTATTATTATTATTATTATTATTATTATTTTCTTGTATTACCCTGAAGATGTCTTGAGAGAATAGACGAAAGCTTGGTGTTCCATTGTTTCAATTTTTCTAGCGAGTTTTACTACATAATTTGATCACACGTATTTGTGATTTTACCTCCATATATATATATATATATAATAAATCTACGGCTAGACACCATCAAATTCAAAATTGCTAAATCTCAATGCAACAAAAGAAATCAAAACGCATAAGATATCAAATTTATATTATCATTTGAAATGTTTTGTAAAGTCCTTCATTTTAATATTCTCGTTTATTATGATTGTTTTTGCTAAGTCTTGTCCTCACATGGTTGGATATTAGCATAATACTTTGGACGCTGTTTAGCGGTAGGTTAAATTTTGTTTAATAGATTTTAGACTTTTACAGTTCAGAATAATATTTGAATTGAAAAAGAAATGATAATATAAATTTGATATCTTATGCGTTTTGATTTCTTTTGTTGCATTGAGATTTAGCAATTTTGAATTTGATGGTGTCTAGCCGTAGATTTATTTTATATTTAAACCTTGCCTAGTTGGCCAAAATTTAGGATTACTATATATATATATATATATATATATATATATATATATATATATATATATATATATATATAGGTATCATAATATAGATAACTTCAGTCGAACAATCCCAGCCACCAAACTCTGATATCGTCAATAGGTCTTACATACTTAAACTAGGGTAAACCAGGAAACAGGTGTGATGGTTTACAACGAGTTTGCTCCAGCCCTTCTTGAGTTTTAAGAAGTTAGGACCAGGGTGTCTTCATTATTGTATAGGAAAAGTTAAAACTATGGTTTATAGTTCAACTAAGTCTTAGGAAGTGACAAACTGGAAAACAAGGCTAAGTTAACCCCTTCAGAATTATGACGCGTTTATAAATTCTATGCTGGCTATCAACAGACGATTTTATACAGCTTTCGAAGGACTTAAGGGAATTTAAAGGGTAAAGACGGTCTCTATCAACCCTCTGACTGCCATGTACCCTTCCTAATCTGAATAAAACCGTCTAATAATAGCCAGAGTAAGAAAAGAAATGCGTCATATAATACTGAGAGGGTTAAGTAAACCTTCTTGTATTCCTTTTCATAGTCATTCAAGTCTTCAAAACAAAATTGCTCCAGTTTGACACCCTGGTTAGGTCGCAGTTGGTTTTTCGAGTCCTCCTCCCCCCTCAGTTACTAACCCATCTGTCCCCTACTAACTTCCTAATCCTGCCACGGACATTAGTTCCAGGGCAGTAGTTCCCTTTCCAATGTTCCCTTACCCACTCTAAACCACTGTTTGGACACTTGATCCTCAGTGTTTTGGAGGACAAGCAGCCTAGAAGGGTCACTAGGCCTGTTGTTGCTTGATTTTCTTTGTACTCCCTCACGTTTAGCCCTATTAGTTATGAGATTTCAAGACATTCGCCCCATTAGTTTGGCGATTTTCAGAACTTTTGCCCCATTTCCATGCCAATATTAAGACCTTTCCTGCCATTTAGGTGTCGATTTTTTCCTGGCGAGCGATAGCGAGCCTGTATTTGAAGAGGAATAGGCCTTCGGCCGGGACATTTTTCTACCGAACTATTTACAAATTTATATCGAAGGAGGGTCTTGTGGGTATTTTTTAAAGTTCGATAGAGGTTTAGAGAGCAAACTAAACGACCTCCTTAAGGGGAGGTATTTAGTTTGTTCCCTAGACCTCCATCAACCTTAAAATTACACCCCCTTGAGTCCCTTTCAAGATAAATTTGTACATTTTTTGGTAGAAAAATGTCCCGGCCGAAGGCCGGTTCCTCTTAAATTACAGGCTCGCTGTCGCTCGCCAGGATAAAATCGACACCTAAATGGCACGAAAGGTCTTAATATAGGGTGAAAGTTTTTAAAATCGCTAAACTAATGGGGCAAACATTTTATAATATCAAAAGCAATGGGGCTAAACATGGGGGAGAAAGGGGTCAAGAAAAAATCTCTCAGGTGGAAATCTCCCCTTAATATCAATGTATCGGGGGTGCTATCCTATGTATTAAGCTCACAGAACTGGTGGGCTTAATTTAAATGCAACATTGCAGATTGACAAAAATTGAATAAGATACCCGTGAAGAAGTTGAAGTGAGAAAGAATATCAGATAACCCCTTCAGCACGACGACGTCCTTATACTTTTAATTCTGGCTAACATTAGACGATTCTACGCATTTTAAGAAGGACCTATGTTTTTCAGAGGGTTTAATGAGATCATGTTTACCCCTTTGAGTCCAAAAAGTATATTATAAGATTATGCAAATCATTTTAAGAAGGACCTATGTTTTTCAGAGGGTTTAAGGGAAGATCTCCACTTAAGGGATTTTTTTCTTGACCCCTTTCTCCCTCATGTTTAGCCCCATTGCTTTTGATATTATAAAACGTTTGCCCCATTAGTTTAGCGATTTTAAGAACTTTCACCCCATATTAAGACCTTTCGTGCCATTCAGGTGTCAATTTTATCCTGGCGAGCGATAGCGAGCCTGTAATTTAAGAGGAACCGGCCTTTGGCCGGGAAATTTTTCTACCGAAAAATGTACAAATTTATCTTGAAAGGGACTCAAGGGGGTGTAATTTTAAGCTTGATGGAGGTCTAGGGAACCAACTAAAAACCTCCCCTTAATGAGATCATGTTTACCCCTTTGAGTCCAAAAAGTATATTATAAGATTATGCAAATCGTTTAATGGTAACCAGACTATGATGACATTAACTTTATCGTGTTGAAGGGGGTTAACAACTGATATGTACTAACGATGAACAGCTGTCTTAACCCGTTCGGTACCAGGGACGTCCTTTTCACCATATTCTGGCAACTATTAGGCAATTTTATTCAGCTTAGAAAAGGACCTCTAGCCATAATAAGGCTTCAAACTATCTCCACCCACCCTTTCAACTACCACAGATCCTTCCTAAGCTGCTCAAAGTCGTCTAAACACAGCTAGAATACAAGATAACACACGTCGCTGGTACTCAAAGGGTTAATTCCCATGTAGTGTTTTATGATGCCTTTCTTCATACGGTTTTACTCGGCATAGGAAGGAGTCTTAAGGAGAGGATTTTAGTTTGGTCCCTAGATATCCTTCAAGCTTAAGATTACACCCCCTTGAGCCTCTTTCAAAATAAATTTGTACATTTTTCGGTAGAAAAATGTCCCGGCTGAAAGCCGGTTCCTCTTAAATTACAGGCTCGCTATCGCTCGCCAGGATAAAATCGACACCTAAATGGCACGAAAGGTCTTAAAATTGACAGAAATGGGTTGAAATTTCTTAAAATCATCAAAATAATGGAGCAAACGTCTTAAAATTAGAAAAACAATGGGCTAAACATGAGGGAGAAAGGAGTCAAGAAAAAAATACCTCAAGTGGAAATCTCCCTCTAAGCCGCTGTCACATGAGCGCGTTTTCCGTCAATTTTCCATGAGCAAGTTTTTTCTCGTATTATTTCGGACATTTTGGCACTGGTATCGGCAACTAGACTGAAGGTAGATTATGTTAGGCGGCTGAATTCTGATAAAGTGTAATTTGTTAAGCTTCCAGACCATAATTGCCCGTAAAAATTGCTCGAAAAAGGGCTCATGTGACACCAGCTTTAACCCCTTCACCTCCCGGACGTCATTTTCACCTTTAATACTGGCTAAAATTAGACGATGTTATGCAGCTTAAGAAGAACCTATGTTATTCAGAGGGTTATTTAGATCGTATTGACCCATTTGTGTCGTAGAAGTAGATTATATACTGCAGAAAATCGTCTAATAGTAACCAACATACGATGAAAAGAACGTAATGGTGGTGAAGGGGTTAAGGGGAGATTTCCACTTGAGGGATTTTTTTCCTGACTCCTTTCTCCCTCATGTTTAGCCTCATTCTTTTTCTAATTTTAAGACGTTTGCCCCATTATTTTGACGATTTTAAGAACTTTCAACCCATTTCTGTCAATTTTAAGACCTTTCGTGCCATTTAGGTGTCGATTTTATCCTGGCGAGCGATAGCGAGCCTGTAATTTAAGAGGAACCGGCTTTCAGCCGGGACATTTTCTACCGAAAAATGTACAAATTTATCTTGAAAGGGGCTCAAGGGGGTGTAATCTTAAGCTTGAAGGATCTCTAGGGACCAAACAAAAAACCTCCCCTTACAAGTCAAGCTGATTGGTGGATGGTACTGTGTTATATATATCTTGTTATTGTTTTTGTAACTGATATATGATATTCGGACAGTGTACAATCAGTCAATCGTCTTCAGTTGGATTTCTCTTACGCAAAACGACCATGTACAAATTTTCCAAGTTAAAAACATTAAAAACCAACCTACATATGACATAGATTGTGCCCAGTGCGACACCTAGAAATCGTTCCAAGGTTGATGAATTCGTCTATTGCTAGTTACAATACAATACACATAGTGTTTTCGTATACGAAGGGGATTAATAATTATACGGAATTGCTAAACTAACTTGTTCACGATGACTGAAATAACATTAAATACACAATTATTTATATAGACACATTGTGCATGAAAAATCTATATACTGTATATATATATATATATATATATATATATATATATATATATATATATATAAGCTTAGAATATATATTATATACACAAACATTCATGTGTATATAAACGGGCATACAGGATAATGTAAAATCTGTTAAACGTCCGTACATACAGATATACAAATTGATAAAAATCCACGGAGAGAGAGAGAGAGAGAGAGAGAGAGAGAGAGAGAGAGAGAGAGAGAGAGAGAGAGAGAGAGAGAGAGAGGGGGGGGGGGTTCTCGGATCAATGACGTTCAGGTTTACCACTTGATCCCAACTTTCAATCAGACCCTCTCTTGTCTTCCCCTTCTTCACCCTACTCTACCTCACTCTACTTTATTCTACCTCACTATAATTCACTCTACTTCACTTTACCTCACTCTACTTTACTCTACTTCACTCTACCTTACTCTACTTTATTCTACCTCACTCTACTTCCCTTCACTCTACCTCACTCTACTTCCCTTCACTCTATTTCCCTTCACTCTACTTCCCTTCACTCTACCTCACTCTACTTAACTCTACTTCACTTTACCTCACTAAACTTCACTCTACTTAACTCTACTTCCCTTCACTCTACCTCACTCTACTTCATTTGACTTCACTCTATTATATGCTACTTCAATCTCTCACTCTTTCACTCAACTTCACCTTTTCTCATGCTACCTCAAACCACTTAACCCCTTCTGTACCGGCGACATCCTTCTATCGCTGTGTCTAGACGAGTTTGTGCAGCTTTAGAAGGATCTGTGGTAGTAAAAAGGATTAAGGGGAGACTGAGCGTTTGTTTGGTCTACTGTATTAATTAAGTTATTCATATATTTGTTTTAGTTTCCTCCCTAGACCTCCATCAAGCTTAGAAAAACACCCCATAGACCCCCGTTCAAGATAAATTTGTACATTTTTCGGTAGAAATTTTTTCCGGCCGAAGGCCGATTCCTCTTAAAATTGCAGGCTCGCTATCGCTCGCCAGGAAATAATCGACACCTAAATGGCACGAAAGGTCTTAGTTAGTTATGTAGAGCAGATTAACCAGACCACTGAGCTCCATACGGAACTCTCATACTGTAGGTCTTAAAATTGACAACGAAATTGGGCGAAAGGTGCTAAAATCGCCAAACTAATGGGCCGAACGTCTTATAATCTCAAAACTAGTGGGGCTAAACATTAGGGAGAAGGGGGTCCAGAAAACGGTCTGCCTCCCCTTAATTAAGTGAGATAGTTCAAAGCCTGTTAACTGTTTGAGGCTCTTTTGAAACTGAATACAATCGTCTAATAGTTGCCAGAAAACAACAGCAAGAAAGTCACCTGTGCAGATAAAGTTAAGGGGGGTGACCTGCTTTTTGTTATTTCTGTCCTTTTCTCTCGTTCACTGGCTTGTATCCATGCGGCCCCATTCAGCCAACTATTTTAAGACGTTTATCCCCATCTAGGTGTCGATTTCTTCCTGGCGAGCGATAGCGAGCCAGTATTATATGAAGAAATCCGGCTTCGCCGGAGAAATGTTTCTATCAAAATTTTTACAAATTTAGCCTGCTGTCAAACAAAAATAAAACATATGCTGGCTCGCTACCGTTCACCAGTAAAAAATTGACACCTGGATGGGGATAAACGTCTTAAATCAGTAGGCTGAATGGGGCCAAATGGATACAAGCCAGAGAAAGATAGAAAAGGACAGAACAAAAACAAGTCACCCCCCTTAAATCCATTTCATTTCTTCGTTGCTCTCATCTCACCCTACTTTAACACATTTGACTGTATTTTCTGACTTGTAACTAATTTTGCATATCGTGTATCCGAGAACTCAACTTCATTCTATTATAAATACCTGCACACTCTTTTGAGTCTTTGATATTTGAAGCCAAGTTGTGAAGCCTTTGGGATATAACAGAGCATTGGATTGTCTCACATGGGTTCGACACAGGTTCAAATGAGTGTGTAGGTTGTATGCCTCATGATTGTACAGTACAGTAATATGAAGGTTTCGAATATATTCCGAACTGAACCGAATATTCTCAATAATTCTTAATATAATATCAACATTTCGGAGGTTCGTTTATGCTGTTCGAGGCTTCATATTGGCCCAAGATTTGTAGTTTATAGGGTACGGTCGAGGTTAATAAGTGTTGTCAGATATTTCACAAGGTTTCGGACACTGAATAATACTCTGAGGGATAAGCACTTTTCCCAGTAACTATAAAGGTACCAATAACACTTGTTGAGCGAAAACCACTGGAATCTATGACAACACTTAATACCCCCGATTGTACAGTCACATATAAAAGTTCACGGACCTTACCTATTTCTAATTATGGAAGTATATCTCTGGAAACGAATTTATGAACATACCGGTAATTATCAATACAGCAACTACAAAAACATATATACTATACATCTAAAATATTATTCCATGCAAAAATGAACTAATTTGGCGGAAATAATAAAACCATAAAGGGGAGGAGGGGAGGGTGGAGGAGGGAATAATTTTTTTTTTTTTTTTTTCCAACTTACTTCCTCTCGGGCATAGGCTGAGAGCCTTAACATTCACCGCTTTACAATGAACAGTGAAGCCCGTGAGGTCTTGTTCCAGTCTAGGGAGTGAGACATGTGAAGCACGTAGAGTATAACGAGCACCTGCCATCTTGCCTTCACATGAGGCACGATGCTCACTCATGGCCCGAAACGACCCCATCTCTGAAGCCACCTCGTTCCCGTGCTTCACTGTCTCATCCCCTACACTCGGACTCTCACACTTACACACACACAACGCCACCTGTTGAGCAGATAACTCACCAGGCATTGCACCCCTATAGCATATTTTGAATATGGGAATATTCATACAGTGCTATTTAATCAGGGAACAATGAGGGTATTTTATTGACGTATCGGTGGGCTTGTGGTAATGCACTGATACCAGGTACAGCACAAATTCCATCCCAATAATATCTTCCCATTGATACATCGGGATTTGAACCCGGGACCTTCGGATTACCAGGCCAGTGGCAAGACCACTCCACCACACCTTCCCTGTACCGGGAACTGTTCTAAAATATAATATAATTTATGAGTACCGGATATCTGTTCTAAAATATAATATTAGCTACTATTTACCTTCTCTGCCACATCGACTCTCAAAACCAGGTCACCAGTATTCCAAACATACCTGCAAAAAAAAAATGCAATGATTAATTTGAGTATTATCAAAACTCACTCATATATATATATATATATATATATATATATATATATATATATATATATATATATATATATATATATATATATATATATACAAAAAAACACACATCCTAAAAACGTATATCTGTGTGTGTGTGTGTGTGTGTGTGTGTGTGTGTGTGTGTGTAACAAAACTAATATGATACTGCACACAATGCAGGTCGAAACAAGTACAGTATAAAGTTTGATTTTTTTTGTTTCTGATATTTTTACCAGGATACAAAACAGCGTCAATATTAAACTTCAGACACGGGGTCGCTGGTGGAGGAGGTATGAGGGAGCAACGGAAAATCGCATAAACAATAAACTCCAGAAAATCGCATAAACAATAAACTCCAGAAAATCGCATGAACAATAAACTCCAGAAAATCGCATGAACAATAAACTCCAGAAAATCGCATAAACAATAAACTCCAGAAAATCGCATAAACAATAAACTCCAGAAAATCGCATAAACAATAAACTCCAGAAAATCGCATAAACAATAAACTCCAGAAAATCGCACAAACAATAAACTCCAGAAAATCGCATGAACAATAAACTCCCGAAAATCGCATCTACAATAACATCCATTAACAATAGTCTATTCACTGTAAGTAGGCGAAAGATCATTAGCTCTATCCTCTGTAACTCAAAAAGGACTAGAGCAAATTGGCTGTAAATTTCCACATCCATTCCTCGACTGACTCTTCCCAAATGGTAGAAATATTAGCTCGATTACTCTAGTCGTTTTTGAGTTACAGAGGTTATAGGTCATGATTTCTCGCCTACTGACAGCGAATAGACCATATAAACACCAGGAACTAATACATGGACAAAAACCTCCAGAAAATAGCCTACCGCCAATAAACTCTCAGAAAATAACAAATTGACAATAAACTCCACAAATAAACTCCTGAAAAAGCGAATCAACAAAAACTCCAGAAAAATCAAATCAAACAATAAATTCCCGAAACTAGCATATCGACCATAAACACCAGAAACTATAGTCTATTCATTCTAAGTAGGCGAGAAATCATGACCTCTAACCTCTGTAACTCAAACACGACTAGAGTAATCATGCTAATATGTGTAGCATTTGGGAAGAGTCAGTCAAGGAATAGATGTGGAAATGTACAGCCAATTTGTCCTAGCCCTTTTTGAGTTACAGAGGATAGAGGTCATGATTTATCGCCTACTTACAGCGAATAGACTATACTACATCGAATCTAAACCACACAACATCGCATCAACAATAAACTCCCGAAACCCGCACATCGACCATAAGCACCAGACGAAGAGGGGTGAGGGTGGTGGTGGCAGTGGTAGGTAGCATGGGTGTGGGTGGTGGTGGCAGTGGTAGGTAGCATGGTGTGGGTGGTGGTGGCAGTGGTAGGTAGGATGGGTGTGGGTGTTGGAGGTGGTAGTGTGTGGTGGTGGCAGTGGTAGGTAGGATGGGTGTGGGTGTTGGAGGTGGTAGTGGGTGGTGGTGGCAGTGGTAGGTAGGATGGGTGTGGGTACAAAGGAGTACAAAGGAAATCAAGCAACAACAGGTCTAGTGACCCTTCTAGGCTGCTTGTCCTCCAAAACACTGAGGATCAAGTGTCCAAACAGTGGTTTAGAGTGGGTAAGAGAACATTGGAAAGGGAACTACTGCCCTAGAACTAATGTCCGTGGCAGGATTAGGAAGTTAGTAGGGGACAGATGGGTTAGTAACTGAGGGGGGTATACAATAAAGTTATTCATTTACAAACGCAGTCAGTCGCGGGTTTGATGCGAGATATTTGTCTAAGCGGAGTTTAAATGAATCAACGGTGCTGCAGTCTATAACGTCTCGGGGAAGCCCATTCCACAAGTTGACAACTCTCGTTCGTGCCCCATCTAGGTAGAAGAAATAATACCTGTAGGCTAATTTATCTTCGATCTGGTCCCATCTAGGTAGAATCAAAATATACCTGTAGTGTAGGCTGTCAGGCAAATTTATCTTTCGTTCTTGCCCCATCTAGGTAGGATATAAAATAGGTAGCCCGTTGAAGCCGCTCTACCTGGGATCCAACGCCTTGAGACGCCGCGTATTAAGGGATCCGACGCCGAATTTGTCTCCTGCGAAATGGTTTCCCGCGACTTCAAAAGGAATCCCAGAGCAAGAGAGAGAGAGAGAATATATATTCGTGAGAAATGCTGCATCACGAATATTGAAACCGCTCGTAAATTAGTCATAGAACAGGAATTATATGTGAATAAGTATGCGTGGGATATTTAGGTGCAAGAGAGAGAGAGAGAGAGAGAGAGAGTAACAATGACATAGTATCTCAAAGATATTGTGGTCCATTTCGGGGAGATATTCGAAGTGGAAAAAGAGAGATTGTTTAGTGCACTACACTCATTACAGAATGCAAGATACTACCTACTCTCTTCTTGAACTGCTCTACTGAACAACTGTTTACAATATCTGAATGAGGTTTGTTGCAGGTAAAACAGATCGTATAATTAAAAAGTATTTACAAAATACTAGTGCTGAACCTTTTCAATTCTAACTTCCCGCCATGGTTACGTGTGGTCCTGACAGGCATAATGAGGCTTTTAACATTTTGCGATAAACCACATTGTAAAACCCAATACGTGTGTTTAATCTTCTGAGAGAGAGAGAGAGAGAGTACAAAGGAGTACAAAGGAGTACAAAGGAAATCAAGCAACAACAGGTCTAGTGACCCTTCTAGGCTGCTTGTCCTCCAAAACACTGAGGATCAAGTGTCCAAACAGTGGTTTAGAGTGGGTAAGAGAACATTGGAAAGGGAACTACTGCCCTAGAACTAATGTCCGTGGCAGGATTAGGAAGTTAGTAGGGGACAGATGGGTTAGTAACTGAGGGGGGTATACAATAAAGTTATTCATTTACAAACGCAGTCAGTCGCGGGTTTGATGCGAGATATTTGTCTAAGCGGAGTTTAAATGAATCAACGGTGCTGCAGTCTATAACGTCTCGGGGAAGCCCATTCCACAAGTTGACAACTCGATTGAAGAAGAAATTCTTAGATTCGTGTGAGTTAAAAGATTTACCAATAATTTTGCAACCGTTTCCCCGCGTGTAATTAGATTGGTCGATAGTGAAGTACTTACTACAGTTCATATTGTCGATGCCTTTGATGATTTTGAACACTTGAATTAAGTCGCCTCTTAATCTGCGCTGGGTTAAAGGAAATAGATTTAATTCTCTAAGACGCTCTTCGTATGGTTTGTTCTTTAGGCTAGGTATCATTTTGGTAACTCTACGTTGAACTCGTTCTAGCTTGTTTATATCTTTTTGGTAATAAGGGCACCAGGATTGAACGCAGTATTCCAGAAGAGGGCGGACTAAGGAATTGTAAAGGGTTAGGATAACATCTTTGGATTTATGCTCAAATGACCTGCCTATAAAGCCAATTATTTTGTTTGCCTTCTTAACAACTTCTGAACATTGTTGACTCGGTTTTAGGTTACTCGATATTGTTACTCCCAGATCGGTTTCTTTGTTTACATTCTTAAGCTGAGTGCCATTCATCGAATAGTTTGCTTTCTCATTTAGGTATCCGATATGTAGTACTTTACATTTATCCGCATTGAAACTCATTTGCCAAATTTGGGCCCAACATGACAATTTATCTAGATTGTGTTGCATATCGTCAACTTGTTCTTTTGAGAGTACGCTATTTGCAATTTTTGTATCGTCAGCAAATTTCGAGACTGTACAGGTGAGACCCTCGTCTATGTCGTTGATGTAAATTAGAAAGAGAATTGGTCCTAGTACCGATCCCTGGGGTACCCCACTACTTACATTGGTCCATTTAGATGCCTTACCGTTTATGACTACTCTTTGCTTTCTGTCGCTGAGCCAATTTTCTATCCATTTCAACACACCGTCTTGTATTCCATGCGCTTTTAGTTTTAGCAGTAATCGTTTGTGGGGAACTTTGTCAAAGGCCTTTTGAAAATCAAGGTATATAATATCTACAGCTTTACTCTCATCGTAGAGGTTGAAGATATCGTGGAAGAAGTCTAAGAGGTTTGTTAAACAGGAACGTTTTTTACGAAAGCCGTGTTGAGTATCTTTAAGTAAGTTATTTGCCTCTAAGTGATTTACGAGTCTGTCTCTTATGACCGTTTCTAGCATTTTACATACAATTGAGGTTAAGCTAATTGGACGATAGTTACTGGGTAGGGATTTGCTGCCTTTTTTGAATATCGGTGTTACGTTGGCTAGCTTCCACTGATCAGGCATAGTCCCAGACTGCAAGGATTCATTGAATAGCAATGTCAGTGGTTTGGAGAGCTCATCCTTAGCTTCCTTTAGAACTCTAGGTGAGATTGTATCAGGTCCAGACGTTTTATTTACCTTGAGTTTATCTAAACAATTCAATACTTCTCTCTCTGTAACGGTGATATTGCTTAGAACATCTGAATTATCAATCTGAATCGGCGATGGTGTAGGGATATCACTGAGGTCTTCGGTTGTAAAAACTGATGCAAAGAAGGTATTGAGGGCATTACTCATTTGTACTTCGTCTTTGGTGTATTCTCCATTTTCATCGACTAACGGTCCAACAGTTGAAGTAACTACTTTTTTCTTTCTGATATAACTATAGAATTCTTTCGGGTTTGTTTTACTTTGATTCGCAACATGTAACTCCAGGGTCTTTTTACTTTGCTTAATTAACTTTTTGGCTTTGCGTCGTAGCTCTACAAATTTCACCCGTTCTTCGTCATTTTGTGAGGATTTTAATCTATCATTAGCAAATTTTTTAGCAAGCAGACAGTCTGAAATATCTTTATTCCACCATTTGGGCTTATCATTTTGGCCTGGACGCCGTATTTTCGATGGTATGCAGTCTTGCACTGCCTTAAGGTAAGTGGTTGTGAAACACTCCCAAGATGTATTTATGTCGTTATTGTTAGTCAGAAAGCTCCAGTCAGTTTCTTTAAGTTTTGATTTAAGTTTATGAAAATTTGCTTTCTTGAAATTAGGGACTTTCTCAATGCTGCTATTTGATTTGTTACTAGTAAACTTTAAAGTGAAAGTTATCGTACGATGGTCGCTGTTACTGAATTCATCACCAACATTCAAATTCTCTATTAATTCTTCTTTTGTTGCGAGTACAAGGTCAAGCACATTATTACCACGGGTCGGAGATTGTACAAATTGAAAAAGTGAACTCTCTTGCAAGTTAGCATAGAGGTCGTGTCCAGAGTGTGAAGTAAGAATATCGCCCCATTTAGTCACAGGTAAGTTGAAATCGCCAAGAATTACGGTATCTTGTATGTTAGTTATTTCTGCAATTTGTTCATAAATTTCACTGTCAGTTTGCACTGATTGAGATGGGGGTCTGTATAATAAAGCTAGTGTTATTTTAGTTCCTCGTTTATTATTTAATAGTACGTAAGATATGTCTATATTCGCAATTTGAGGTTTTGACATTAAGACGGGATTAAGACTTTCCTTTATAAAAAACAGAACTCCTCCTCCATTTCTATTGATCCGACTTTTCTCAAACATTGTATAACCAGGAAGCGTATATTCGGCTAAAAAGTCTCTGTCTTCCGTATTTAACCAAGATTCTGTAATGCCGATTATATCATAATGTTCTGTAAACACGATTTCCTCTAGATCTGAAAATTTATTGCGTATGCTACGAGCATTTACATAAAACACCTAAAGAGTATTAGAGTTGGATGTTACTGATTGTGCGTTGTCTGAATTTTCAGTTCGTATTTGACTTACACTACCCTGTCTTGGGTCTGGTTGACCCCGTTTTTTGAACGGAAATCCTTGACTGCATCGTTCAGCAGACGACCAAGACGTGCAGCTCCTACTTCATTGAGATGTACACCATCTCCTGAAAACAAAGATTTATCATAGTAAAAATTATCCCACGTGTCGACAAAGCTGATGTTCTCCTCCCTGCAGAGATTGGCTAGTCGGCGATTTGTACTGGTAGCTATGTTGTAGAATCGGTTTTCTACATCAATCCGGGGAACAATTCCTGAAATTAAGATTCTATTAGATTTTTCCTTGAAGGACCTGATCAGCCGCCGGTACTTGCAAAGTAGTTCCTCTGACCGCGTCCGTTGGACATCGTTAGATCCAACGTGGATGATGTACGTAGTGCTTGCGGGGGCGAGCCTGGAAACCTCTTCCAGAGCCGCAACAATGTCGTCCACGCCGCCACCTGGGATACAGAATCGCTTTCTGGTCCTGGGTGCCCTGGCGCAGAACTCGGTTAGTTGGCCACGGACCATGGAGTCGCCCACAAGCCGAACTTCTTCCGTTTCCTCTTCCTCGTCAATAGCCAGAATTTTGAAGCGGTTTTGGCATGTTGTCGGGATGACCTTCCTGGTACTGGTACTGGGATGGACATTGTTTCTCACTCACTGAAAGTTGTCCTGGAGGGGAGTGAGAGTAGAGTCATTATTATTATCTGCAACATCTAAGGTAGCTGCTGGTGTGGGTACCGGTACTGTATGCACTGGAATGGCGGAGAGAGAGAGAGAGAGAGAGAGAGAGAGAGAGAGAGAGAGAGAGAGAGAGAGAGAGAGAGAGAGAGAGAGAGAGAGTTATTTCGACTACGAACATTGACAGGCGCTTAATTATTAAAAAAAAAAAAAAATCATCACTAACTGAGCAAGTCTTTGCTTTTACTAATGTATTGCTTGCCACTGCGTTATGCAAATTAGGCGAATATCGCCAAACACTTAGTTTTACGCTGTTAATCATCCCAATGCCCCATAGTATAGTCGAGTATTTTAGAAAAGTAACAGTCAGTGAATCTTGAACTTTACTTAAATAAACTCAATTGGAATGTAATGCAGTAGTCTTTTTTTTTTTTTAAAGAGACAATTAACGGAGGAAGGAAAAACACAGATAAAACAAAAAGGTCCATGTGCCTAAAGGCATCCTCCATTCATAAAATGTTTGTAACAACTGGATTTAAACATTTGTAGATTGTAAGTTTGTGGAAAGCAATTCGAGGGAAGTGAATTCCAAAGAGTAGTAGCTCTGGGAATAAATGAATTCTTAGGAAATAACAGAAGGAAGGACAGAGAGAGAGAGAGAGAGAGAGAGAGAGAGAGAGAGAGAGAGAGAGAGAGAGAGGTATAGAGAGAGATAGTGTTTCCATGATCCGTGTGTGAAACATTTCTGCCTGGTGATGGCTGCCACGAACGATGTAGGTGTCCTCTATATAGCCAGACCACCCATATGACCTACATGATACACCCTATGCTGTTGGTGTGTGGGTGTGTGTAGGCAGATATAGTGTGTGTGTGTGTGTGTGTGTGTGTGTGGAGACAGATAGTGTGTGTATGTCTGTGTGTGTGTGTGTCTGTCTGGGTATGCTTGTGTGTGTATGTGTGTGGAGACAGAGATAGGGTGTGTGTGTGTGTGTGGAGACAGATAGTGGGTGTGTGGAGACAGATAGCGTGCTACACCCTATGTTGTTTATGTGTGTGTGTGTGTGTGTGGAGAAAGAGACAGTGTGTGTGAGAAAGAGAGAAGACAGAGATAATGTGTGTGCGTGTTGAGACAAAGATAGCGAGATGTGTGTGTGTGTGTTACAGAGAGAGAGAGTGTGTTCCCATGATCCGTGTGAATATGTATGCCTGGTGATGGCCTGGGTGTCCTCTATATAACCAGCCGAGCCATATGACCTACATGCTTCACCGTAGGCGAGTTCGGATTCATTACTATATAATTATTTGCTTGTTGTGTATTCAGTTTTGATGGATACTATTAATGAGTATTTATGTATTTAATTGCTGAAGTGTTGTTTTGTATCTTGGCTTGGTGTTTTCTCTTTCTTTGAACTCGTGATCCTTTTTGTCTTTTATAATTTTTTTGGAGTTGGCTACTGACTTTAGGTCAGGTGAAGGTATTGAGGATAAGCCTTTACAACAGCACATCGTAGCTACTTTCTACTTTTCCTATTTTCTGAAGTGTGTAGAAATAACTAGAGACGCAACGGAAAATTAGCTTAGCCCTGAACTTGCTAGGAGACTCTTACCAGTTATTAATTGGTCGGGTACATGGCAAAAACCCAACGAACAAAACTCCAATGGCCAAAGCCCAAGTGCAGAAAAGTAATTTAACTTAACCTAACTTAACTAGGATTTTGTGAATTGTGGAGTGTGAAAACTAATATGTAATGTGTGTTTGCAATCATAAAAGTGTATTATTCTATATCTTTTATTGTATATGTGAAACGGGTTCTGGCCATTTTTGATATAAGAGGTTTGGTTTCTGTCCATTGGGGTTTTTCCGTTGGTTTTTTTCCCGTTGGGGTTTTGTCCATTTGGGTTTTGTCCATTGGGGTTTTGTCCATTGGGGTTTTTCCGTTGGTTTTTTTCCCGTTGGGGTTTTGTCCATTGTGGGTTTTGTCCGTTGTTTTTTTTTCGTTGGGCTTTTGTCCGTTGGGGTTTTGTCCGGACACCTAATTGGTCACAAGTGTTCTCATACTGTTCTGACCCTCTCCGACTACAGTAGAGGCTAAGGTTAGTTAAAATAGGTCTTCGGAGGCTATCAACCCTTCTGGATTATTTAGCCAACACACTGTAAGTTAAGAATAGCGTCATAACTGGAGCCCCTTTTCGAGAACTCCAGTCCCTCGGCTGAAGTGAATCCCTGAAATGCATATGCTAAGTAAAACATTAGTGACAGATTCGATTCATTTCGGGATAGCTTCGAAAATATAAGGCCATGATTTGTGTATCTGAGTCGAGGCACTAGTCTTTGCGATCGTTAATTAACTGACCACGGTAAATGACGGAATGTAGTGAATGTTGTATAATCGCAGTCGTTAATGCTGATACACACATTTTCGAAGTTTTGGGGGGCTCAATGGAATCTCCTTAATTAATAATTAATTATCAGATAATTATATGCATTTCGGAGGTTCATTTGATCAGTACGAGGCTAAAAAATGCATCAGTATTAATGACCGTGACTGTTCAAGTTTACGAAACTGTCCAGAACTGAATCGGATCTATTAATTAATTTACTTTTCAGAGGTTCGTCTTGCCGCTCAAGTGCTACTATTGGGCCAGGATTTGTGCCTTCGAGCGTATTATACTGCCTAGGGTTAATATATGATATAATGTAAGCTTTTCAGAATTCCTCTCAGATGAAGAGTAATTGTAAACAGTTTATATACTGTAAGTCTCATCTTAACAAGTTAATGTATTATTATTTTAAACAAATATTTAAGCCTCTGCATAATGTTTTATACGACTAACTATGAATTCCGAGTATGCAATGCTATATAAAACTATGAATCGAATTCAGTCACCGACTCGAGCTGCTTCGAAGCAATAGGCATTATTTGTATTCAGTCTATCCTCAAATATTCAATTTTCTCTCAACTCCTATCAGCAGAGAAAATATGCGGTGTATGGAGTTGTAGGAAAACAACAGGTCAATTCCAGATTTATCTCTCAATGCCGTTCTCTCCTTATTAACCGTTTCTCACTCTCCATATATTATTATTACTTACATCGTGAAACTTGCTATAATAATACACCTTAGCGTTGAGTTCTTCCACCATTTTTCAGCTATATAATTTTATCTATTAACCCGTACAGCCCCAGCGACGCGCCTGACGCGTCGGCGATGTATGTAACGCACAGCCCCAGAGACGCGCCTGGCGCATCACCCTAATTGCGCCGACCGTAACCTCAGGTGTAGCCACTCAAGAGGGCTCAGATTTGTATGGGAACTGTGTACGTATCCCACGCAACCGTGCCGATGGTTGAAAACTCTCAAAGTCCACGTGTGTGCGCGTGAGCGCGCAATAACCTGTTTTTTTGGAGTAATTGCCTTCAATTTTTTACTCTTGTAAAATATGTTTTCGGGGGCTCTGTAGGACCATTCTTTAAGCTTTTTGAGCGGTTTTTCGTGGTTTTTCCTTCATTCCTAACCCATTCACTATTGTTTCTGGAATAAAACATTTTTTGAAAACCGGCCGGGTTCTGGTGAACAAACATTACAAAACTAGCTGGGCTGGACGGGTTAATGTATGTTATTTTAATAATTCATATTACATGCATGAATTTACCTTTTTCTACAAACCTATGTTTCGTTAATTTAGTTTTGCCATATAATGTACGGCTTGTTTATATCATATTGATATGTTTCTACTCCATGTGCTTGGCATAGGTAACATTTGTTTTTTCAAATACTCTTTGTTCGTGCATATACCGTATACCTGTATATATATTAAGTATATCTAACAAAGAGCAGTGAAACAAATGAGAGCGGGAAAAGCAGAAGGTTTGGATGGTATTGCTGTGGAGTGTAAAAGAAGGGTGGAGATGTGATAATAGATTGATTGGTGAGACTTTCAACGTGTGCTTTGTTGTGTCAAGGGTACCAATAGACTGGAAGAGTGCATGTATTGTGCCGTTGTACAAGGGGAAGGGAGATCGGCAGGAGTGTTTAAGTTATAGAGGTATTAGTTTATTGTCAGTGGTTGGAAAGCTGTATGGCAGGGTGTTGATAGAGAGGATAATAAGTGTACGGAAGTTGCAATAGGAGAAGAACAGTGCGGTTTTAGGAGGGGAAGAGGGTGCGTGGATCAGATGTTTGCAGTAAGACAGTTATGCGAGAAGTATTTAGAGAAGCATAAGGAGATATTTTGGGCTTTTTATGGACTTGGAAAAAGCGTATGATCGTGTGGACGTGAAGCAATGTGGAAGGTGTTAAGGATTTATGAAATAGGAGGAAATTTGTTAGAAGCAGTTAAGAGTTTTTATGAAGGGAGCAGAGCATGTGTGAGAGTAGGAAATGGTGAGTTGAGTGAATGGTTTGAGGTAAAGGTAGGTTTGCGACAGGGTTGTGTAATGTCACCATGGCTGTTTAATATGTTTATGGATGGTGTGGTGAGGAAGTGAAAAGGAGAACTATGGGAAGAGGATTGGGTTTAGTAGGAAAGAATGGTAGTGATTGGGAGTTGAATCAGTTGCTGTTCGCTGATGACACAGCATTGGTGGCGGATTCTGATGAGAAACTGCAGCGGGTAGTCAAAGAGTTTGGTGTGGTTTGTGGAAGGAGGAAACTGAAGGTGAACGTCAATAAAAGTAAAGTAAGGGTGTGTAATAGGGGAGAGCATAGGGTGAATCTAGATGTGAGGCTGGATGGGGAAATATTGGAACAAGTAGAGTGTTTTAAATATCTAGGAGGAACGATAAGCAGGAGTGGAGGTATGGAAGTGGAGGTAAAACAGAGAGTGTGTGAAGGAAGGAAGGTTTTCGGAGCAATGGGAAGTATGTGGAAGACGAGAAATCTCGGAGTGAAAGTAAAAAGTGCACTGTATCAAGGAATTGTTGTGCCAACAGTGATGTATGGGGCTGAGACATGGGCTCTGAAGAAAAAGGAGAAAAGAGGGCTGGATGTGATGGAGATGAGCTGCTTGAGGAGTATGTGTGGAGTTACTCGTAGAGACAGATTGAGGAATGAAGAGATACGTAGGAGTAGGAGAGTGGGGCAGCAGGAACATTTGTCAGCCAGAGTGGACAGAAGGGTGCTGAGCTGGTATGGTCATGTTGAACGAATGGGAGATGAAAGGCTTACAAAGAGAATAAGTGAGTCAGGTACAAGGGGAAATAGAAGGGCAGGAAGACCCCCATTGAGATGGAGAGACTGTGTAAGAAAGGTTTTGGATGATAGAGGAATGACTATAGATCAGGCAGGGGAAGTGGTGGTGGACAGGAGTGAATGGAGAATGCTTGTGAATAGTTGAGTGAACACGTGGTCATTTGGAGTAAGGGGTCGGGCGCAAGTTCGACTAGATAATAGTCCATCAGGCGCCTGGCCCGGGGGGACGATTAATATGAAGGGTGTGCCTGGAAGTGTGGTGGGAGGGCTTGTGGCTTTGGCTCCGCTGCATGTCTGCCTGCCGAGATCGGAACCTCTCCGGGTGGTCAGGGGCCGGGGGAGTGCTGGAGCGACCTTGGTAACCCTGGTCTCTGGGTCTTCTCCTGGGTGACCTGGATGTGTGTGAGTTTGTGTTTTTTATCTGTGTTTATTTTTTGTTTTATGTTGTTTTTGTGTTTTCCCTGTTCTTGCTCTGTCTTGAGTCGGCTACCCCCAAAATGGGGATTGGGCCTGAGCATATAGATAGAATAGATAGGTTGATATCTAACAAATACACGTGAGCTACTAAATTGTTTTATACTCTCAGCCGGACTCGAACCACCGACAGTCAGGACGAGTGTCCCTGCTTTAACCCACTACACCACGGTGTGATAAAGGAGATTAAACCTTTTGCTATGTATAATAAGAAGGGAAACCTGCTTGGAAAATGTATTTCAATTCAAACATGAGTCTTAGAGTTCATATTCCAGGATACCATACTTGTAAAAATCCCTGCTCATATCCACCCCACCTCCATACCATTTTCCTTAGTCCATCCATATCTTCCAGCCCACCTAGTCTCACGTTGTCACCCCCCCCCCCTATACTGCCCAAACCACACTACACCTCCATAACCCATTCTCCGTCTATGATCCAACCCGATATTCATTCCCATATCCACCTACGAAACACCCTATCCTATTCCGTCTTTCCCCCTTTCATCTTCAAAATCCACTATCCATCTCGTCTATCCATTTTCCATCTTTACATCCCATTCACTCCATTTTCTGTGATGTCGACTCATTTTGAATCTCGCCAAGACGCCACTCAGCTTCCCTACCCACCTCTCGCCCTCCGCATATGCCAGTGTCTACTTTCACTTCTCATCCTCTGCCTTTTTTTTCTCTTTCTCTCCCTCTCTCTTTGGCTCGTATCCATTCGGACCCATTCAGCCTACTGTTTTAAGACGTTTTTCCCCATACAGGTGTCACTATTTTCCTAGCGAGCGGTAGTGAGCCAGCATATATTTATTTTTGTTTTGACAGCAAGCTAAATTTGTACATTTTTCGATAGAAAAATTTCTCCGGCGAAGCCGGATTTCTCCATACAATGCTGGCTCGCTATCGCTCGCCAGGAAGAAATCAACACCTGGATGGGGATAAACGTCTTTTAAAACAGTTGGCTGAATGGGGCCGAATGGATACAAGCCAGGGAAAGGTAGAAAAGGAGAGAACGATAAATAAAAAACCATTGACCCCCCTTAATAAACCTCATCCCACTTCACCAAAATGCCAAATGCCTTCCTTATCCGCCTCCTCCCTCTCCAACTCACCCTTAGTAACGTCAACCAGGGTGTCAAACCAGAACAATAGTGTTTGAAGACTTGAATGAAGGAATACAAGAAAATTAACCCGAGAACGGCGCGCCTTTGTTTTTTAAAAGTGCGCGCCAAGCAAGCATATTTTGCTTCATTCCCGCTTAAAATCGTCATTATCCGATAAATATCGTTATTACTTATTCATATGCGCCTATTTTACGTTTAATATGAAGATATTAACATGTAACACCAATAAAACAAGTGGGAATAGTATTTGGGGGGTGAAAAAGACTAATTATTGCCGACCCTCCAGTCATGAGGTGAAAGGCACACGAGACATACACCCTCCCTCTTCGAAGCCTGAAGGCAGACTGATCTCTCTCTCTCTCTCTCTCTCTCTCGCTGTCTTTCTCTTCCCACGCTCTCTCTATGCGACTGTGATGACCTTGAAACCGGGTATGCGATATTGGCGCGATAAATAAACCGATAAACAAGGGAATAAGAGGAAAAATAAGTAATAATTGAAGGGTGGGAGGGGATGGGGGGGTTGACAGATTTGGAGGAGTGATAGGAGGTATGGAGGGGAATTATCTCACTTAATCACATATTCCTTTGTTTTGAGTGACTTTGAGGTCTTTTTAAAAACAAATTTAGGCCTTGGATCTTAGAGTCCTGTCACCTTTGCCCAGTAAAACCTCTTAAGAGTCTCCTCACCATTCTCGGGTTAACATGAAATAGCATTGTTTTGGCAATTATTTTACTTCTAAAGAAATCGTTTTAACTATAAACCATAATTTTAGCCATACATATACAATAATAAAGACTAAATAAAAGGACTCTCTTTCGTTTGACACCCTTCTTAAGTTCTTACCATCAACTACCTTTTGTCTTTTTAACCAACTCTTCCTTTCACCCTCAGAACTCATTCAACATTTTACTTCCCACCCCTTGCCTCACCCAAACATCATTTGTCATCCTTATCAAATTACCAACTTTCCGATTCACCTTTAATCCCTTTTCCTACCTCTCCTCTTCCATCATTCAAACCCACCTCCTTTCATCTGTTTACGCAACTCTTCCTTTCAACTTCCGAAACCCTCCCTCGTCTTCCAGCCCATCCCTTACTTTACCAAACCACCATTTGTCTTCCTTATTCACCTACCGACTTTCCAATCCATTTATCATCCTTCTACCCTTTCAATTTCCTAATCCAAGTCACATATTCCCAGCCTACCTCTTATGTTCACAGTTCACGTCTGATCTCATCAAATCGCCATTAATCTCGCCTATGTCTACCTTCCACCATCCATCTACCTCGTATAGCACTACCCACCTCTCTTCTCCCACCTTCCAAATCCAACCCAAAGTATTCCATCTCACTTGTCGCCTCACCAAAACACCATTATTTGATATATTTTCTATCCATCCCAGCTAACACCACCTCACCCCTAAGATCACCCAAAATCCATTTTCTATCCATCCTGGCGCTCATCCCACCTATCTAGCTCACTACTTCTGTCCCTACCCGCATTTCAACTTCTTCCCTCCTTCAGCTCACCAAGGCCCCATTTAGCCCCTCCATGCCCATCTCCCACGCCTCGCCTATTATAACGCATCTTTTCCCTTCTTCCTTCCTACCTCTCACCTGGCCAAGCATTCGTTAATCTTCACTATGCCCATCTCCCACCTTCCTAACCAAACATAATCAAAGCCCCGTGTATCATCCTCATACCCACCACCCCTATTCACCTTTCATCAACTCTCCTTCCCACCTTTTATTTTTCACCTTCCTAACTTATCCTCCTTTTTAACCCACCATTCATGCCCTTGCCCATCTCGTTCATTCCATCTACCTAACTCACCCCTCCTCTTCACCTCTCTCAAAATCCCATTTATCACCTTTATAGTCACCTCCTCTACCCATGGATCATCATCTCACCTGCCCACCTCAACTCTTTCACTTCCCAATCCTTCTATCCACCTGCTAACCCATTGAAATACTTCCATCCTATTCTCACCTCACCCAAACTCCATTTATCAACTCCATGCCCACCTTCCCAACCATCCTCGCGCCATCTCCCTTGTCCAACGTTTCCCTTTCACCTCTTCAAACTTTCCTCATCCTATTTAACTAACCACTGAACTACCTACCCACTTTCTTCCCCATTTCACACCACCTAACCCAAACCCCATTTATCACTTGTACTGTATACCCACCTCCCCTACCCACCTTTAGTCATCTCCCTTGGCCACCTCTTCCCTTCCCCATACCCCCTACTAGCCTGTTTAAACATCTTTCCATCCTACCCTTATCTCACCCAAACCCCTTGTATCACTTACTGTATAATTATGCCCACCTCTATCTAGCCATCTCCCCTGCCCACCTCTTCCCATTCATCTTACTAATATAACCTAAACATTATTCCCCATCGCCATATCTCATTCCATTTTCCTAACTTTCCCTTTCTCTTCACTTCACCCAAACCCCATTTATCACCTCTATGCCCACCTCTCATCATATCCCCTGGCCACCTCAACCATTCCACATTTTCAATCCCCTTACCCACTTTCTAACCCATCCCACAACATTCTAAGCCACCTCACCCAAACCCCATCCATCACCTCCATGCCCACCTCCCCCACCCACCTCTCATCATCCCCCTGACCACCTCTTCCCTTTCACCTTACTAATCAATCCTTTTATTTAACCCACAATTATTCCCCATTTCCATCTTTCATCCCATTGTCCTAACATGCCCTTTCTCTTCAACTCCCCCAAACCCCATTTATCACATCCATGCCCACCTCCCCTACGCACCTTTTCAATCTTCCTACCCACTTCCTAACCCACCCCACAATATCCTAACCCACCTCACCTGAACCCCATTCATCACCTCCACGCCCACCTCTCATCTTCTCCCCTGGCACCTTAACCGCCCACAGTATAAACACTCCATTAGCATACCCCATAAATGACCTCCTGGAACTGAAGTATACCTTATCTTCCTTTTCTCTACCTGCCAATCTACCTACCATTACTTTGTTTTATTTTATTTATTTACGGATTATATATTGATTGTTTACCTACCTCCTGACTTCAACTACCTTCTTTCTCAGATAATTGCTTACCTACCTACCTACATTAATTACCTCCTTATCGGCCTAACTACCTACTAACCTACCAATCAACCTCCCTCTTAACCTACCTACCTACCGATCACTCTACCTACCTACTCATATCCTCCCTCCCACCCTCCATGCTTACTATCGTAGTAATATAATCTTTTACCTTAACATTGCATAGCATCAACATTTGTATATACTGTTGCATATGGTGTCATTGATCGCTGTTGGTTCTTGTAATTGGGCACTACTCTGTTATAGAAGCTCTGATTAAGTAGCCTTAAAACGGGGCAATTTCATATTTATATTTGGTCTACCTACTTCCAGCATCCCTCCATTCCTACCTACCTACTTTCATATGTATCTATATACCTACCTACCTACCTGCATATCTCCATACCTTCCTATATACCTACCTACTTTATTTTATACCTACCTACCTGTATTCCTACCTACCTGCCTATCTCACTACCTTCCTACATACCTCCATTCCAACCTACCCACCTCCCTACCTATAGTTCTGTCTGACCCTCCCCAATTATCCTATACCTAGACATCACCCATACCGTATCTATGCCCTCTCTACATTCCTCCAGTTATGTTCCTTTACCATTCTTCTTTTTCTCATCCTTACTCCATTCTTTCATTCTTGTGTTTATTGTTTAGTCTATATTCTACTTTTATTAATTTCTGCTTCATCTTATCTCTAGCATCTTTCTTCATATAATAAATTCACCCTTAGTGTATAAACATGTCCCCTTAGCTTATCCTATTTATTTTTCCCTATCTATCTTGTTCGCTTCGTCCTTTGAAGCCATGTATTCATATTTGTGTAATCGTGGTGTCATATTTTCCCTACACACACACACACACACAGATCATACCGTGTCACTCTACTTGTATTCTACTTGTACATTCACGAACCATAGTACCTGCACACCCATTTCAATATTTGACTATGTGAAACCTCTGGGGATATAACAGCAAATTGGATTGTCTCGCTTGGGTTATAGTCTATCTATCTACAGTATATACTGGGTTAGAATACAGAATACAATAGATGTGCAGGTATTATGACTCATGACTGTAGGCCACATCTTGCCACAAACAACAAAATAGCTGCATTCCCTTTCGTCTCCTTTGACCAAGTTTCCAGTTGTTACAAGATACTCTTGGTACACTGTAAGACATAATCATGACCCGTGTGACTTCCTGAACAGCTTTAATTAACCTCAGAAATTCACATACTAGGTACAGATTAATGACATGTTTTGATTCACCTCGATATAGCTAAGAAATATAAGATCACGATTTATGTCCTACCCAACGATGAGCGTGAGAAGGTGAACACTGACTAATGAATCGCAATGTATCAGTCAGTAAAAGGGGCTCACCTCGTTGTATTATCTCTCTTTCTCTCTCTATCCATTCTCTTCTCTTCTCTCATTCTCTTCTCTATCCATTCGGCCCCATTCAGCTGACTGTTTTAAGACGTTTATCCCCATCCAGGTGTCAATTTTTTCCTGGCGAGCGGTAGCCAGCCAGCATACTTTTGAAAATGTTTTTGGAAGCAGGTTAAATTTGTACCGGCAAAGCCGGATTTCTCCAAACAATGCTGGCTCGCTATCGCTCGCCAGGAAGAAATTGACACCTGGATGGAGATTAACATCTTAAAACAGTTGGCTGAATGGGACCGAATAGATACAAGCCAGAGAAAGAGAGAAAAGGAGATAAAAAAAAAGGCAGGTCATCTCCCTTAAAGGCTTAGCACATAATTGCAATACATTATTAATTCTGGTCATATTTCCCGACTTAACCTTCTGACGGTTTTGCCGAATTTTGACAGTATATCCTGGATATAATTAAACGATTATGTACAGCTTAGGAAGGATATGTGTGAAATAATATGGTTAAGACCATATCAATCAACCCTCTGACTTCCGTATACCCTTCCTAATCTGAATAAAATCGTCTAATAATAGCCTTAAAACAGAAAAAAAAAATGCGTCGTCGATCGTCAGAGGGTTAAAAAACATACCACGAACTTCTGACCGCAAGTGTACGTCATCCTCTAACATATATTAACTGACCGTACATAAACTAATCAATCTAATTTCCATACCCGTTATCATTAGCATATTCATAAGTGCCAATTTGTTCTACAGAACAAATTAAGGGGGGTCACCGTTTTTTTTTTTTTATCTTTCTCTCCTTTTCTCTCTTTTCCTGGCTTGTATCCATTCGGTCCCATATTCAGCCAACTGTTTTAAGACGTTTATCCCCATCCAGGTGTCGATTTCTTCCTGGCGAGCGATAGCAAGCCAGCATTGTATGGAGAAAACAGGCATCGCCGGAGACATTTTTCTATCGAAAAATGTACAAATTTAGCTTGCTGTCAAAAAAAAATATATATACCGTACTGTATAGGCTATACAGTATATATATGCTGGCTCGCTACCGCTCGCCTGCCAAATATTGACAGCTGGATGGGGATAAACGTCTTAAAACAGTAGACTGAATGGGGCCGAATGGATACAAGCCAAAGAGAGAGGGAGAGAAAAGAGAAAAAAAGCGAGGTGGGGTCCCTTAATGACTCGCACATTTCCCAACAAGTCCATAGTCCACGGCTCGGGCTCTCGACTGTTTTCACCATGTTATACGAGGATTTGTTGTTCAAAGCATTATTTTGGTTTAAGGGGGGTCACAGGCTTGTTTTTCTCTTTATCTGGCTTGTATCTATTCGGCCCCATTCAGCCTACTTTACACTCGTTAAAGAAGTTGATGTCAACAGTCAAGAAGGTCGTGATGCATGAAAGTTCGTATATATCAGTTATCATTGATTTGAGATCAACAAGGCATTATATAATATCAAGGTATACTCACTGTACATATTACTTGAATCTGGAAAACAAACCCGTTAAATTTATTTCCGTCAGTCCGAGTGGCTGCTGGCAACGAGATCCTTTGACGTCACAGGGGAACCCACCAGTCGACAAATCATGTTTGTCCATCCGTCTAGCAAGACAAAAAGAATTGAATCCTCGACAAATATGAACCATTAAGCTATTCTTGGTCTTCAACTTAACGCAGTGGTTCATTGTTAACCAATTAGCACTGTTGATCTACACTGCATTAGGGAATAATATTTAGTATGTGAGAAAAAGTAAGAATTAGACAATAACCCAAACTTCTACAGCTTTATAGTATTCACTGTGAACTTTTATTTTTAGAAAGTTACAGGATATATGAAAGGAGGCACATTGCTATAACAAACACATAGTTAACTTAAATACTATAAGCCTAGCTATTCATAGCCTACTTTCTAGTATAATGTCGCTTCACTGCTGAATGACAATGGTTTCTTGCCAATGTGACATTTTCTAAACTGTTAATAATTTTGTTCATTTTATTTGACCAATCATTAGAAGAGATTAGACACACACACACACACACAGGTGGTTTGTCAAAAGTATTTTGTAAACTGTAATTGTCAACGTATTCATTATTTACGAATATTCGACCGTGTATGTACATGACCGTGTATGTTTAAATAACAATGGTGCAGCTGTTCAAACTGCTATCCCACGTACAGTCGCGCTAATAAGTGATGTCACCAATTATGTCATGATCAATAATTGGTATCGGCAATATTTACACATGATTTCTTCTTTTTGAGTGAGATATACAACCATGTTCCTACACTTACCCACCCTATTCAACTTCTGACGACATAAATACAGCACAGAGGGAGCCAAACGTAATGACAGCGGAGACATGACTTATTAGCGCCACTGTACAATCACACACTTTTATTGTCAAAGTCTTTAAATTATTATTGATATGTGCATTACATTTAATTGCAACAACTAGGCTATATATCAAACTGAACATCAGAGGGAAGTATTAACATAAATAAGCTTAATATAATCCGTAAGGCAACATGTTTACAAGTATCGCAATATGCACTAGGGAACTTTTCTAGGCTTTAATATGTCAAATAAATAAGTAATCCATAATATAATATATCCTGCACTATATTTAATTGACACAAGTGTATTACAAAGTGAAAAATCACTTGTAAAAATTAACTGAAGGAAATTGTCAGAATAATCTGACAATGCAGCGCGATTACTGAATATACGTAGCTAACTGTGGAACCTTTCATGCTTTAATTGCTAAAGTATGTAAATTAATAATTAGTCATTCAATGCATTACACTTAGTTGCCACTAGTGTAATTCAAAAGGAATAATCGTCTATGCAATATCAACTGAAGGGACGTTTGAAAATATGAGTAACGTAGCATTCACAAGTGGCTCGCTCGTTTACAAGAATTCAGAGACTTACTCACTTTTTCCGTATTTTAATTGATGAACTAAGTTGTTAATAACTTTATAATCATACTATGCATTGTATTTACTTGCGACAACTATATTTCGAAATTTAAAATGTCTTTCGTCGGATAAACTGAAAAGAGTTTGAAGATAAATTAGAAAAGTGCAGCTTGCATGGTAGTGCGCTTACATCGCTCGCTTACAGGAATACAGTGCTAATTCACGAACTTTTCCATTCTTTTATCTGTCAAAATAAATGTGTAAATCATTATTATATCGTTCTATGCATTACATACAATTACCACAAGTAAAATTCAATATGGTAATTACCTTGTTAGACGAACTGTGGGAAGTTTGAGGATAAATAAGACAAATGCATTTTCCAAACCAGGCGCATTTCAATATAAAACACTGGCCATTATATTTTACTTTTGGTATTTCGTTCCTATAAAGAGTAATAAATCGTTATATCTAGGTTACTAGTTTGCCAAAAGGAAGACCATATCATTAATGGTATCCTACTTATGTGCCACTTGCAAAGCATTGCCATACTCTGTATTATTAGTTTATTTTGTTGTTTTTCCTCCTAATATCCGTCTCAATTTCCTCCTGATGAATATTCATGACCCCTTTGACCCCACTCGTCGTTAATTCTCCGGTGTAGACGATGTGCCACCCATTCCCTTTTTTTCCCCCATTTTTTTTTTTTTTTTACAAAATTGTTACAATATTTGTTAGTGCCATTGCAGAATGCAAGCTTAATTATATGCAGGTTGTCGATTATTATTATATGTTTATCTCATACCATGAATCACCACCTTTTTAAATATTGCACCAAGCTAAAATTGTAATTACATAGTGTCTATAAATACTAATTATATGCCATTGCCATCTGGAGTAAGCTGCTTATAATGTTTGTATTGGTACACATCGATTAACTAGAGGCTAATTTGACATAAGTATAATGGCCCTACGATTAACACCGTATAATTGCGACACTTGTTGTATTCACTACGAGAGAGAGAGAGAGAGAGAGAGAGTGAGAGTGAGTTAGTTATTTCGACTACGAACATTGACAGGCGCTTAATTATTAAAAAAAAAAAAAAAAATCATCACTAACTGAGCAAGTCTTTGCTTTTACTAATGTATTGCTTGCCACTGCGTTATGCAAATTAGGCGAATATCGCCAAACACTTAGTTTTACGCTGTTAATCATCCCAATGCCCCATAGTATAGTCGAGTATTTTAGAAAAGTAACAGTCAGTGAATCTTGAACTTTACTTTAATAAACTCAATTGGAATGTAATGCAGTAGTTTTTTTTTTTTTTTTTTTAAAGAGACAATGAACGGAGGAAGGAAAAACACAGATAAAACAAAAAGGTCCATGTGCCTAAAGGCATCCTCCATTCATAAAATGTTTGTAACAACTGGATTTAAACATTTGTAGATTGTAAGTTTGTGGAAAGCAATTCGAGGGAAGTGAATTCCAAAGAGTAGTAGCTCTGGGGATAAATGAATTCTGATAAGCAGAAGTTCTGCATTGTGGAGGAGAAAGTGTAAATTCATGGGCGCTCTCAGCTGCCCTAGTTCTACGGGGAAAGATGTGGAGAGGCGGCACAATTGAAGCAAGTTCCTCGGAACAATTGCTGTGAAAATATCTGTAGAATAATGCAAGGGATGCAACGTTTCTTCGTATGGATAATGTAGGAAGGTCCTGTGTGATTGCAGGGTTATTGACTAATCTAATAGCTTTATTTTGAATTTTGTCCAACTGCCTCAATGCAACCACTCCACTTCCACCCCACAGAGGTGAACAGTAATCCATCTGAGAACGCACATGACTTTTATATATCACGGCCAACTGCTCGTCAGTGAAGAATTCTCGAACTCTGTACAGGAGTCCCAGTTTTTTAGAGGCATTCTTAGCAATGCTTCTAACATAATGTGTCCAGCTCAAGTTAGTAGTTAATGTTACACCGAGAATGTCAATACTAGGGGAAGTGGGAATATTTACATCATTAAAAAATATATGGGAGTCAGTGAGATTCTGTCGGTTAGAAAATTGAATGTACTTGGTTTTCTGTGCATTAAAAGAAACTAGATTATTTTGTCCCCATCCATTAATTCTAGAAAGGTCCTGGTTCAGAGAAATTGCAGTGTTTATTTTTGAATTTATAAGATCGGGTTGGGTGAAAGAATTGGTAAATGTGAAGGAACTGTGGAGTGTTGAGTCATCTGCGTAGGAATGTATTGGATTATGAGTGGTAGATATGAGATCTTTGATATGAATGAGGAACAGAATTGGGGCAAAAACTGATCCCTGGGGAACACCAGCATTTATTGAGTGAAATTGAGAATAAAGGCCATCTACCATTACACGTATTTTTCTGTTATGAAGATAAGAAGAAATTAGTGGAACTAATGATGCAAGGCCGTAGTGTGACATCTTCGACAATAAGGATTGATGCCAGACTCTATCAAAATTATGCCTTTGATATATCCAGTGCTATTGTATGTGTTTCACCATGTTGGTCTGTAGCTTGGTTGATTTGATGCGTAAGAAGGCAAAGCATGTCTGCAGTTGATCGACATCGTCTAAAACCATATTGCCTATCACTGATTAATTTATTATTCTCAAGATGCTTAATTATGTGATTATTTAATATAATTTCAAAGACTTTACCAAGAGTTGAAGTTATAGATATTGCTCTGTAGTTTGATGGATCTGAAGAGGCACCTTTTTTAGGAACTGGATGGATGTTTGCTTCTTTCCAGGGTACTGGGAAGCATGAGGTATGAGTACACAGACGGAAAATTTTTGCCAATACAGGAGCGAGCACCAAGGAGCAATTCTTAAGTACTATTGGAGGAATTTCATCTGGACCAGGAGCCTTATCTACTGAGAGATTCTGCAAAATAGTTTTGACATGTCTGGTGTGGATCTTAAGTGAGGGAATTTCAGGCGAATTAAAATTAAGTACAGGGACATCTTGATTTATTTCATCTAAAGTTGAGTTGGTGGAGAAAATATCCGCAAGAAGGTTAGCTTTACCTCGTGGGTCACTTACAAGATTGCCAGTCGGAGATTTTAATGGTGGAATGGATGAAGCAGTAGTGAAGTTGGATTTAAATGAGTTAAGAGTAGACCAAAATATTTTGTTATCATTTGGATTATTTAGAAGTTTATTTGCCTGCTTGTGGAGAAAGTTTGATTTAGTTAGGTTTAATACAGTTTTGGCATGATTTCTGATGTTTCTAAAGTAATTAAAGGCTTCATGTGTTTTTGATCTTGTGTATGCATTGTAGGCTATTGCTTTTTGTTCAGTTACTCTAGCACAATTATGGTCAAACCATTTAGGTGAATTAGATCTTTTACTGTACTTTTGATGAGGAATAAAAGTTTCCATTCCAATTTTTACAAAATCTTGTATGTGGCTCAAGGTGGAGTGTGCATCATTAGAAAAGAAAGAGGTCCAGGGAATATCAATACAGAAACCTTGAAGACCCTCCCAGTCTGCCCTATCGTAATGCCATTTAGTCACCAAAACAGGTTCAGAGTGGGAAGGTGTGGTAGGTGATAGACAGGTGGCCTGTATCAGACAGTGATCAGAAGATCACTTAATTGTAATTAGTGTTTGTTATTTATCTATATATTGTTATGCTTAGTTTCCTCCCAAGACCTCCATCAAGCTTATAATAATTCACCCCAAAACTCCCCCTTCCAGATGAATTTGAGCAATTTTCGATAGAAAAATATCCCAGCCGAACGCCGACTATATTCTAAATTGCAGGCTTGCTATTGCTCGCCCGAAAAAAAATATATATATTTCTAAATGGCACAAATTGTCTAAAAATTGCCAAACTAATAGGTCGACTATCTTAAAATGTCCAAATTAATGGCATTCACCTCATTACTTTTTTTACGATTTTTAATCTTGTCGTGCCATTTAGGTCGAGCCATTAGGTGACAAGCCATTGCGAGCCTGCAAGCACTTTTCTACCGTATAATGCATAAATATATTTCGAAGGGGGTTATTGGGGGTATTTATTTAAGCTTGATGGTGATCTAGAGGGCAAACTAAAAATAGTAATACTACTACTAATAATAATAATAATAATAATATACTATAATTAATAAAACTAATAATCATAATAATACAATACTGTATGTTGATAAACAAATAAATACAAATCTTCCAATTCTTCCGTTAAATCAAACAAAAACAATACTCCTGAAGCACAGTGAACAAACCTTGAATCTAAAACCCTCTTGTAATGTGTATTAAAGATATGTAGTTCACCTATATCTAGAAAGGTAACCAACGCTGATTAATTGTGGAGGTAGGAAACGACATTTGACCATGACCGTACAGTACTAATGAGAGAGAGAGAGAGAGAGAGAGAGAGAGAGAGAGAGAGAGAGAGAGAGAGAGAGAGAGAGAGGGGGGGGGGGGGTGCAATTATGTAGTCAATTGTATATGACCATTCATTGCAAGTAAAACACAGTCTATTCATTATAGGTAGGCCAAAAATTGTTACCACGAACCTCTACAACTCCTAAACGACTTGAATAATCGAGCTAATATTTCTACCATTTAGCAAAGGTCAGCAAGGGAATAGATGTGGATATTTACAGTCAATTAGCTCTAGCCCTTTATGAGTTGCAGGGGTTAGGGGGACACGATTTATAGCCTATTTAAAATAAATGGACTATAGTGCAACCTAATTTACTGTACGAACTATCAAGGCGTTACATTATTAGGCTATAATATACTGTATATCTTTAATATTAAATATATATCGCACAAGATATATATTGTATATTGTTTCAGTTTATCGCCCTCCATCATATAGCGACCTTGATAATAATTAGAAGCAGTTCAGAGGGGCTGGACGAAGTGCATCAGGGGGCTGGAGAGTCGGTGCTATGCAGAGCGACTTAAAGCTCTTAATCTTTTCTCTATGGAGGGTAGGCTTCTGAGGCACATCATTAAGTATTGGCAGATTTTTCATGATCAATTCAGTATTAATCCCAATGATATATTCACTTTTCCCTTGTGTACAACAACTAGAGGTCACAGGTTTAAAGTGTCACACTTGAGAACTGAGCTTGAATGTAGGAGGTCGTTTGCAGTGAGGTGCATCTTTGTGTGGAACTCTTTACCGGACACATTGGTATCAATTTCCAACCTTGATACTTTTAAGGGAGCCCTGGCACGTCACCTTGGCGATATGCTTTACAGGTAGGCCGACCACTAGCACTGCTGTTATCACTATTTGTATCTTGTCCTTCTTCCTGCCACACGACTTTTCTTGCGTGCTGCATATGATGCACTTTCCAGCCTTTTTTTACATTTTAATCTTAAATGACATTGTAACTAGTGGGCTGGCGCATCAGCAGAGTGAGGCTTCCCACCCTTCCCTTGGCTGAGCCTACAGTCAAGGTTTGGGAAGCCCATCAGGTAAGAACATCAGGTAAGATCTTGCTTGAATGAAATGTCATACCAAATCGAGCCTAATGATAGTTTCCTTGCAACTTTTATACAAAGTTATCCAACTCCCGGTAGTTCATTGTTTGCAAATAAATACTATTAGAAACGTTTGTTACAAACAGATGACAAACTACAGTATGTAGGCTATAGGCTACTCTTATTATTCTTAATCAAGTTAAAACATATACAGTATATATGGAGTTAATTTGCTTGCTTTCCTGCTATTTAATGATTGACTATTATATACGATGCAGTAAATTAATCTATAAAACAGATTAGCAACAGTATGTTTACAAAAGTTAAGCGCTGCCTTTCATCATTTTTTAAAAGTCTGCCCACAGAGGAAGGATTTAAAGTGTAAACAAAGCACGCTGCCCTTTTATTTCCACCTCCGTATACAATTAACTGTATTCAACTAATATCCACGCTCCTCTCATTGGTTCGTATACCGTATACTTGATATAAGTGTTTACATTTAGTTAAAAGAAAACAAATAATTGATTGTCATGTTATGGTAAGCTTCTTGAAACCCCATTGAATGGCAACATTCGATTAGGGCCTAGGTGTTCGCACAAACGTCTTGGCTTCACGCTTTACTAAATTACACCAGTACAACAATGTTTGGGTCCTTTTATCAATTCAACCAATATTTAAAGTTTGATAATTAGTAAACATTATTTGTTTTAATGTTTAATAAGAATAATTAACTTTGGATGTTGTTATATTTATCAAGACAATTTGTTTCGGTGGTTCGAATGCAGTCGGCTTGCGTTCAACAGCCAGCACTGCAGCAGGTAGAGTGCAGTGTTCCGTGTACGAGGAGTGTGTGTTGTTTTTTCGGTTTGTCATTTCCCTCGTTTCTCTACTATAACGTGACTATCCGCGGTACAAACAGTGTGGACAAACTACCCTATGCGCCTGGAGACCTAAGTGAGCGAATATAATGTGTGGTAAAGGAGGCCAAAAGGACAAAACAGACCACGTGACCTTGGACGGGTGGACAGGAGTGAAAACCTGGCTCCATTACACAACGGCGACGGGATGACTGGTAGGTGTGAGATTAACTGGAACTATTATTATGCTTATCAGTTTGTTGATCGGGTATATTACATGCTGGTATCTATAGTGAAGTTTGACATTCATATTACTTTCTAAAGTAATTACCAAGTCATATAGCCTAGGGGTACAATCGCTTGCGCAAATAGGGTTGAATACTAGGCTAGGCTACATGTCGTTTTTTTTATAAAGTGCACGTTAACTGAGGGAAGATGCTGATATGGGGTATGTGATTAATGGGTAAGCCTATGCTTCAAAATATCTTAACAGTCGTGCTTAGTTGCTCAATGTGGCCCGAATCATACGTGATATTTAGGCCTAACCCTTTCTTTAAACTTTAAAGGCGACGGCCTTTTAACTTTTGGTACGATTTTAGTTTCTGGACCTATTTGACAGGTACCGCCAACGATTTAATACATATTTTTTTTTCGGTTTCCACGCATCCAACACCAAGCTATCCTACACCCTTTTCTGGTGTACGAAACACTAAAAAAGCAATGGGGACACTTTAATAATGATTATATGAGACGAAATATAAAGACAACTCCGTTGCGTTCGTGGAAGTAGCGTCGCTTTGTTTACTTTACGCTCGAAGTGACTTCCTGGCGCCTTGGCGGTCGACTAAAATGGCTAAAGGGGGTATCACACTGGGCCAATTCTCGTCACTCTTCAGCAAAAAGTGGAGCTACCGTCAATCTCCAGCACAAATATCACCCTTTGATGGAGCTAGGATGCTTCCCGCACTGGGTGGGAAGCTCCAGTTTTTGATGGAGGTAGAGTCAGCCTCTTTACAGCTCGCATTTAATCTCATTGATATCTCAAGTATATGACTTCGAAATATATATTTTGCTACATAATTGTGTGTTTTGATTGTGAGAAGGGCTGCGGATAGACATAAACTAAGTGAATTAATGCTAAAATAGCTACACCACTTGCAGCTAAATAACCACTTCCTATAGGCCTACCTACGCCACGGCGATTGGTATGAAACGAAAACATTCGGTTGTGTAGCAGGAGGAACTGTTTTTCAGATGCCTATTTACTAAGAATCATTGAACAATATATTTAACCTAGCCTAGCCTAACCTAGTATATTAGTGGACTATTTATGAATGTAAAATGTAAAAATATATTGTAACATTACCAAATTATTGAGATATATACAGGTCTACCCGCATACACAGGATTATGCCTACAACCTCCGAAAAGTTCAAAATATTACCTCATAGGCCTATATGCTCCAAATATAAAACATAGCCTAATCATGCAAACTTGTAGATTGAGTCATATTGAAATATAAGTGTCGATATAAATCCATATTACTCTAAATTATTGGTGAAACAGCACAATATAAACGATCGTTTAGTGCCGAGGTAACGACAGGGGCTCCGTCAGGCTATAGCCTATATTTTGCGAAAAACTTCCTCATAGCTACTTATATAAGCTTCACACGCAAAACATAGCAACATTAACGTATAGATTGGGTCCTATTACACAAAGTTTGTCAATATCAATCAATATTATTTTACAGTTTAAGTGAAACCACTGTTCTATAGCCTACGCCACCGTCGCCACGGCGATTGGTATGAATCGAAAAAGTTCAAAATATAAATTTCCTCATAATTATAAGCTTCAAATTTAAAAAGAAATTACACTAACGTGTAGATTGAGTCATATTGCATTATAATTGTAGTTGTAAATTCATATTGCTATACATTACAGTATAGGTGAAACGGACCAATATAGGCTAAGGTCGGACGTTGTTATTGTTGTGTCGGAGACTCGCGCAGCCAGGACGCTTGGCGTGTGTGATAGGATTTGCTGGCGCTACTGGCTGTAAACGGAGACTGGAGATTGGAGATTGACGAGAATTTGGCCCAGTGTGATGCCCGCTTAAGCTAGGCCTAGGCTATAACCAGTTGTTGGGTACATTTTTTGGTCAATATTTACGAGCCGCACCACAGCTGGGATCTCAATTCTAATGGTAGTTTTGGTCAATATTAAGGAGCCGGACCACAGCTGGGATCTCATTTCTAATGGTAGTTTTGGGTTCCTATCATGTTATGCTTCATTGCTAGGCTATATACTTTTTATCCACCGGAATTTTTTTTTTTTTCTTGACTTTATTTTTATTTTAGCATTAACCTAACCTAACCTAACCTAACCTAACCTAACCTAACCTAACCTAATAGCCCTCAAATACATTTAGGTTAGGTTAGGTTAGGTTAGGTTTTTTGGTTAGGTTAATGCTAAAAAAAAAAAAAAAAAAAAAAAAAACACAACAACAACAACAACAACTAAGAAAACAAATATTGGTTATCCTGATGTTTTGGACCGACAGTTAGCCCATCGATCTGTTTAGGCCTAATAGGTCCGGTAGAGCATATACATCATTGCTATATATGGCATTAACCCGGTAAGCGCTAAATAGACCTAGGGGCTAGGGTAGTTATTTGTGTATTTCTAGCCTTGGATTCTGACAGAATTCGTTATATTTACAATATAGACCATTATTTGTTTTCGGTATGCTTTTATTTTACATATATGATGTATATATGAACCTTCAAGAGTGCTAAAATAAGTGGGAAAAGCATTTGGGTGGTGTAAAACAAAGATATTGGCCACCCGGTCGTAATGTCAGGCGAGAGAGAGCTACAGTCAACCCTCCTCTCTCGCTGTCTGTGAGGTAACTGAGACGAGCGGGGCGGTGTGGGCTGGTGTCTGGGTGTTACATATCGATCTTTTCTGCAACCCACTTGTGCTACATTATCGCGGGAGAGAAAAATAACCGATAAATGATGATAATAAGAGGGAAAATAGGTGATAATTGAGGAGGGGAGGGAGGGGGGAATAAGGTGGGGAAGGAGGGGAGGGGGGTGGGTGAGATTTACATGGATGAGTACTGGAGGGGAATTATCTCACCTAGAGACAAATTTTTTTTTTTTGATAGGCCCTTTTTTTTTTTGGAAAGCTTTTTTTATGGTCTTGCTTCCGTGAGGCCTATCGCGTTCCCTATAGGAAGCCTTCCGTGAGGCCTATCGCGCTTGCCGGGTTAAGAGCTGAAATGTATTATTATAAGGGAGAAAAAAAACAAAAACGCTAAAATACATGTATAGGCCTAGGCTACTGGAAAACAATAATTTTTTCAGCCAGTACCCAACCAGCGGGGGTGTGGGGGCAGCAGCCCCCACCCATATACTAGGTTAGGTTAGGTTAGGTTGTTAAGTTAGGCTAATAGCCTAGCACATAAAAAAAAAAAAAAAAAAAAAAAATATAACCCAACCAGTGGGGGTGTGTATACTAGGTTAGGTTTTTTTTTTTTTTTTTTTTTTTTTTTCTATATTCCAACTTACTTCCTCTCGGGCATAGGCTGAGAGCCTTAACATTCACCGCTTTACAATGAACAGTGAAGCCCGTGAGGTCTTGTTCCAGTCTAGGGAGTGAGACATGTGAAGCACGTTGAGTACAACGAGCACCTGCCAACTTGCCTTCACATGAGGCACGGTGCTCACTCATGGCCCGAAACGACCCCATCTCTGAAGCCATCTCGTTCCCGTGCTTCACTGTCTCACCCTCTACACTCGGACTCTCACACTTACACACACACAACGCCACCTGTTGAGCAGATAACTCACCAAGGTAAGGTAAGGTTAGGTAAGGTTGTTAGGTTAGGCGAGGCGAAAAGCCTAGAACATTAAAAAAAAAAAAAAAAAAAAAAAATCTAACCCAACCAGCGGGGGTGTGGGGGCGGCAGCCCCCACCCATAATACTAGGATAGGTTAGGTAAGGCTAATGTCTTCCCAAAGTTGACTATTTTTATAACATGAAATATTATGGGAGTTGAATGGGAGTTGCAGGGTCTGGTAAATGAGTTTGGAACAGTGTGCGAAAAACGGAATTTGAAGGTAAATACGGGGAAGAGCAAGGTTATGGTCTTCGAAAGTGGTGAAGTCACAGAGTGTGAGGTGAAGCTGAACGGTCAGGCTATGGAGATCGTCAACTCTTTTAAGTATCTGGGCAGTGTGTTGAGTAAAGATGGGACTATGGATGAAGAGGTGCGGGAGAGGGTACAACAGGGGAAGAGGGTTGTAGGAACGCTAAAAGCAGTAACAAGAAATAGGGTGGTCAGTATGGAAGTGAAGAAGTCCTTGCATGACAGTGTGGTAATCCCGACACTGACTTACGGAAGCGAAGCATGGACGTTGGTTGAGAGACTCAGACCAAGAGTGAGAGCAGTGGAAATGAATTACTTAAGGAGTGCGTGCGGAATTACATGGAGGGATAGACAGACTAATGAGGAAGTAAGAAGGAGGTGTGGTGTGGAGGTAGATGTGCTGGAAAGTGTGAAAAGGAACAACTTGAGATGGTTCGGCCATATGGAACGTATGGAAAGCGAGAGAATGACTAAGAGGGTGTACGAGAGCGAGGTGGAGGGACAGAGGGGGAGAGGTAGACCGAATATGAGGTGGAAGGATGGAGTGAGGAACTACATGAATGAAGGCGGTGCTGGTTGGGGGGAAGGGCGTCGACTGACTGGGGACAGAGGTGCATGGGGGCGGTTCGTTCGTGGCCACCCCTTCGGGGATCACGGCGTCAGGCAATAGATAGATAGATAGATAGAAATATTAGGCTACCCACGACAAAATAGCCTAATTATATAATGGAGATAATAGAATACAAGTTTGTAATTGTTTTTCCATATACCGGTACGGTATTTGTTTGGTTTGCTTACGCAAATTCTGACAAGCTGACCAGAATGAAGGGGAAGTTATTAGACCTGTTGGGTAGTTGGTCAGAAGGGGAAGAGTGACGAGTTTGTGTGAGATGAGAGAGACAGAAAGACAGTGAGTGAGTGAGTGAGTGAGAGAGAGTGGAGGAAGTGACATGTTTGTGAGGGACGTGTGGGGAAGGGAAGGGAAGGGAAGGGAAGGGGTGGGGGGGTAGATAAGGTGGACGGTTCTAATGAAGGGAAAAGTGGGATAGATTAACCCTTTCACTACCGAGGACGTCCTTATCATCATATTCTGGATATTAGTAGACGATTTTATTCAGCTTAGGAAGGATATGAGGTAGGTCACAGGATTAAATGACATACCGGTAGGCTAGTCTGTATCTTTTTAATTGTTCGAGGTCCATCCTAAGCTGAATAATATCTAATAGCTGCCAAAACAATGAAAAGGACGTCACCGGTACTGAAGGTGTTAATTTAGGCGACACAGTTATTTACAAAGTTTATTTCATGTGCTCCCAGACCAGTGTTCAATAAAGTTGAGATCAAAAACGTTCGTGTGATACTCTACCAGCTTTATTGACCCTCCTGTGACCCATGTATCGCGTAAAATGCTAACTAACTTAATGGGGGATTTTTAACTTTGCTTCCTAGACCTCCATCAAGCTTTAGAAAATTATCCCCAAGACCCCCCTTCGATATAAATTCATACATTTTGCAATAGAAAAAAAATAGGCTCGCTATCGTTCGCCAGGAAAAAAAACGACACCTAACTGGTACGAAAGGTCTTAAAATTGACAGAAATTGGGTGAAATGTCTTGCAATCGCCAAACTAACGGGGGTGAACGTCTTAAAATCTCAAAACTTATGGGGATAAACATGAGGGAGAAGGGTAAACAAAAAAAACATCCAAATTTCCCCTTAACCTAAAAAAAAATGACCACTCAAACAATGCGGTTCCTGAACGCTGAGATGTGTTATTATAAAGCTTAGACAATAATAGTTTATGCATAAGCCTGCCACTATCATTATGCTTATTTAACCCTTTGAGTACCAGCGACGTGTGTTATATTGTAGTCTAGCTAGATTTAGACGATATTATGCAGCTCAGGAAGGATCTGTGGTAGTTAAAAGGGATGATTGGGATAGTTTGAAGCCTTATAATTGGTAGAGGTCCTTCCTAAGCTGAATAAAATCGTCTACTAGTTGCCAAATTATGATAAAAGGGACGTCTCTGGTACTGGATGGGTTAAAAACGTATGAGGTCGAAACATGTCTATGGGTGTCTGTACCAGTAGGCTAGTTCCAGGTACAGTTGGTCAAATGAAGGCAAAAAGGCATGTTAGGCTGAATGAGGCAACAGTCTAAGGTGGTCGTTCACGTTAAGGGAGGTCACCGGCTTTTTTAATATATCTCTCCTTTTCTCTCTTTCCCTGGCTTGTATCCATTCGGCCCCATTCAGCCAACTGTTTTAAGACTTTTATCCCCATCCAGGTGTCGATTTCTTCCTGGCGAGCGATAGCGAGCCAGCATTACATGCAGAAATTCGGGTTCGCCGGAGACATTTTTTCTATCGAAAAATTTACAAATTTAGCTTGCTGTCAAAACAAAACTATATATATGCTGGCTAGCTACCGCTCGCCAGGAAATATTGACACCTGGATGGGGGTAAACGTCTTAAAACAGTAGGCTGAATGGGGCCGAATGGATACAAGCCAAAGAGAGAGGGAGAGAAAGATAAATAAGCGAGGTGGGCTCCCTTAAAGAATAAGAAAAGTACCAGTACTAAATTCTACAGAAACTGTGTCAAATGCTAAAATCAGTCATAAGTTACCGTACTAAATAATATATAACAAGCATAATTATGACGTCAGATGTAATCATGTGCATCAAACGCCATCACCTGCATATAGGCTATACGCACGCTGTGCATCCAGTCCCAATTGTGTGCCTCATTCAGACGACAGGTATAAGATTTTTAGTAACACAGGCCCTCTATAGGTAGCCCCAACGAACTTGACAATTATCGCGATCCCATACCTCTGCGTAACTCTAAAGGAACTTGAGTAAACAGGCTGTAAATTTCCACACCTATTTCCTGGTGGACTCTTCCCAAATGATAGAAATGTCAGCTTCATTGCTTTCATTCATTTTGAGTTATAAGAAGTTAAGGGGTCTAGATTATTGTCAAGTTCGTTGGCGCTACCTATAGTTCGTTGGCGCTACCTATAGTTCGTTGGCGCTACCTATAGTTCGTTGGCGCTACCTATAGTTCGTTGGCGCTACCTATAGTTCGTTGGCGCTACCTATAGTTCGTTGGCGCTACCTATAGTTCGTTGGCGCTACCTATAGTTCGTTGGCGCTACCTATAGTTCGTTGGCGCTACCTATAGTTCGTTGGCGCTACCTATAGTTAGACATAAAGCACAAAGGGTTAGGCCTTATTCATGTTAACCCGTCCAGTACCGGTGGCGTCCTTTTAATTTTATTTTGGCTACTATTAGACGAGTGTAGTCAGTTTCAAAAGGGCCTCCAGCAACAGCCTTCGAACCATCTCACTTAACCCTATTTACTATCACAGATCCTTTTAAACTGCACAAAAGCATCTAAATATAGCTAGCAGATTATTAAAAAGACGTCGCCGGTACATTACGGGTTAAATTAGCTGAACTTTTGATTCCTGCTGTACCGTACATCAAGGGTATCACTGAGCTTCCTAATTATGTTGGTAATTGTGTTGTTGATCTGGGTAATGTTCCTGGATGACTGAGGGTTTGGTTGCTAATGAGGTGGTCTGGGTTAGGTCTAATTGGTCCCTTATTACTGGGTCTTGATGATGAGGTTCCATAGCATCCTTAAGGGACACATAGCTTGTTTAGGCTATTTATGCTACCGAGAATTTATGCTACCGAGAATTATTAACTCATCTCCATTTTAAAGGAGGATTTTAGTTTGTTCCCTAGACCTCTAACAAGCTTAATGTCCCGGCCGAAGGCCGATCCCTCTTAAATTATAGGCTCGCTATCGCTCGCCACGAAAAAATTGACACCTAAATGACACAAAGTTTTAATAATGACAAAGAAATGGGGCGATAGGTCTTAAAATCACCAAACTAATGGGGTTATACGTCTTATAATCTGAAAACTAGTGGGGCTAAATAAAAGGAAGAAGGGGGACCAGAAAAACGGCCCATCTTCCCTTAATTATGTTGGTAATTATGTTGTTGATCTCGGTAATGTTCCTTGATGGCTGAGGGTGGTTGCTGTCAATTTTAAAACCTTTCGTGCCATTGATGTGTACATTTTTTCCAGTCGAGCGATAGCGAGCCTGTAATTTAAGAGGAACCGGCCTTCGGCCGAAAAATGTACAAATTTATCGCAACATGAGGTCTAGGGGGTGCAATTTTAAGCTTGATGGAGGTCTAGGGATCAAACTAAAAACCTCCCTTTAAATGTCGGCTGCACTCAGGGTTGCTACGGATCATTACCAGGGAATTATTGTGTTTATTGTTAAGGGGGGTCACCGGCTTTTTTTTTTTTATCTCTTTTTCTCTCTTTCCCTGGCTTGTATCCATTCAGCCAACTGTTTTAAGACGTGTATCTCCATCCAGGTGTCGATTTCTTCCTGGCGAACGGTAGCGAGCCAGCATTGTATGGAGAAATCCGGCTTCGCCGGAGAAATTTTTCTATCGAAAAATGTACAAATTTAGCTTGCTGTCAAAACAAAACTATATATAATTTATGCTGGATCGCTACCGCTCGCCAGGAAAATATGAACACCTGGATGGGGGTAAACGTCTTAAAACAGTAGGCTGAATGGGGCCGAATGGATACAAGTCAAGGAGAGAGTGAGAGAAAGATAAAAAAAAAAGCGAGGTGGCCTCCCATAAAGAATAAGAAAAGTACCGGTACTAAATTCTACAGAAACGGTGTCAGATGCTAAAATCAGTCATAAGTTAAGCTGCTGCCACACGAGCTATTTTTCCGTCACTTTTCCATGAGCAAGTTTTTTCTCGTTATATTTCTGGACTTTTTTGCATTGGTATCGGTAACTAGACTGAAGGTAGAGTATGTTAGGCGGCTAAATTATGATAAAGTGTAATTTTTTAAGCTGTCAGACCATAATTGCCCGTAAAAATTGCTCGAAAAACGGCTCATGTGATTCAAGCTTTACGAAAAATACTACAAGCATAATTATGACGTCAGAGTTTATCATGTGCATCAAACGCCATCACCTGCATATAGCCTATACGTACGCTGTGCATCCAGTCCTAAGTGTTTCCCTAATGCAAGCGACCGGTACCGGTATGACTTTAGTACCGGTAAAATGACGTAACTTTGGACGGGGAGATAATTTCGGACATTCTGGAAAAAATATAATGAACCGCAGACATGGGATAAATACACGATGTTATGGAAATACAAGTATGTCTGCGGTGTTCTTCCATAATGCAGAGCCATGTTTCCATAACTGTAGCTTATATACCGGTACTTGTATTCAGAAATGTACGAAGTATACTCCCTTGACCGATGTTATGGCCTTTTTACGGTACCTTAGGGGAGGTATTTAGTTTGTTCCCTAGACCTCCATCAAGCTTAAAATTACACCCCCTTGAGTCCCTTTCAAGATAAATTTGTACATTTTTCGGTAGAAAAATGTCCCGGCCGAAGGCCGGTTCCTCTTAAATTACAGGCTCGCTATCGCTCGCCAGGATAAAATCGACACCTGAATTGCACGAAAGGTCATAATATAGGGTGAAAGTTCCTAAAATCGCTAAACTAATGGGGCAAACGTTTTAGAATATCAAAAGCAATGGGGCTAAACATGAGGGAGAAAGGGGTCAAGAAAACAATCCCTCAAGTGGAAACTCCCCTTAACATAAGTGCTCGCGTTAGACATCAAGCACAAGAGGTTAGGCCTTATTCATGTTAAATTAGCTGAACTTTTGATTCCAGCTGTACCGTACATCAAAGCGTATCACAGAACTTCCTAATTATGTTGTTGATCTCGGTGTGCTTCCTTGATGGCGGAGGGTTTGGTTGGTAGCCTAATGAGGTGGTCTGGGTTAGGTCTAATTGGTCCCTCATTACTGGGTCTTGATGAGGCTCCACAGCTTCATTAACCCCTTATGTACCGACGACGTCTTTTCAATAGTAGGCCTATCTTAAGTATATTTAGACCATTTGTGCCGTTTAAGAAGGATATGTGGTAGTAAATAAGGTCAAGTGAGATTACAAAAACCTGTTAATTGATGGAGGACCTTTTTAAAATGAATAAAATCGTCTAATAACGGCCAAAATAATATAAAAAGGACGGCGCCGGTACAGAAGGGGTTAAGGGTCACAACTGAACTCAACCACAACACCATTTCAACCAGTATGGTAGTTCTCTACCAGTGCCGAGTCAACCAATACTGATACCAGTAGGTTAGATTATAATTATACCGTACCCAGTAGTAACAAGGCTTAATGGTACCACACGTGAACAACAATGACAAAAAAAATACAAGTAACAAATTAATGCTAGAGGGGCTGCTACCTGTTAGCCCCTTCTGACAGTACCGACGACGGAAGGATTAAGTGATATATTGTCCTCTTTAAATTAGTAGACGTCCTGATGGTCCTGCCTAAGCTGAATAAAATCATCTAATAGTTAACATAATATAATGGAAATGCCATTGGTACTGAATGAGATGTGTATCACGACCTGGCCTCTATAATCTGCAAGTCTGTAGTAGGGAATGTTATTGTAATGGTTGTGGACGGAAATGATGGACAGATGTTTGAAAGATGAGCTATTATGGAGTTATGGAGGAAGTAGGGTAGCTAATACCCTTAGGTCACATGTGATCTCTTACACACAAACACATAGCCTATGTACACGCACACATACACACACAGTGGCTATATTATTTAATACATGAGTGTATAATAGGCTATCTAGTCTAATATGACAAATTAGGAGCGAAGTGGCGAAACCCCTAGGTAGCGAAGCCACCAGGTAGCGAAACCTCTACCCGCGAACTTGTATTGGGTGCAAACAATGACACGTGGCGAACACCCAAGGAGCGAAACCTCTGGTACCAATGTTTGCCCTGCAGCATCCAAGAGTGGAATCACACCCATCTCACGTAGTAAAGAGCCCCACTCTTGATTCCTTTAGAAATAGGATCACTAATCATTATCTCCTTGATCCGATCCTATCCCTTGCTGCTAATTCCCCTGCACAACCCCCGCATAGCATGCTGCCTGAGAGCAGCCCTCTGCGGGTCCCCTGACAAGACGACGCCAACTTGTTTATACTCTCGTTCTAACTTTATCCGGCAAGGAAAACAAATATTTTAGTTTTCTTGTAAATATAGTCTACATTACTCTGAAATAATGAATAGGCCTAATGCTAACGGGAACTTGGTCATTTTCGAATTAAATACTATGCACACGAAATTGATAGAAAACTGTAATTTATGGTTGTCAACCCGCGGACCACAAGCGTTTCAACATCCGGGACCTTGCGCGGGAAAGGAGTCAGGTCCACCCGATCATCGTTATTAATATATCAGTCACAACCTCGGGAAAAAAGGTTATTAAGTCATAATGCCGACGTATCCATTGAAGACAAAATGCCGGTGCTGGTGGCGAGTCAAAATACCGGCGTCGGCAGTTTGTCACGCCGGCATTTTGACCAGGCACCCTGTCCCTCCGACAAGACAAGGTGCCGCATCATCTGACTTTCGCAGATCAGGAATCTCATCTCATATTGTTAAGAATATAGGACCAAGTCTAACTTCCCCCAAAAAAATCACAATCCCATAAGAACAGTGGTAGTGCAGGCCTAGTTAGTTGTTTACCTTATGTTAGCAGTGGCACTAAGCTTTGAACGTCCTCTCAACTCCTTCCCATCACTCTTACGACTCAGATATATCCCATCCTCGCTGCCGATAATCGCCGTAAATCCACATAAACGGATAATAATGTAGCCGCGAACACTGACACACCCGACCACCAGAACCAACAACGGAGACTGGTTGTGGTGGTGGGCGGGGCTGAATGTGTGACGTCACCAGGTTTCCACGAGGGACTTTTTCTTTAGATAATTTCCGGAAGCATTTATTCTATAGGGTTCTAGTAGGTTTTCTATATGATTTTTCTATCTAAGATCGGGTTTTCAGGAACGTAACCCCTATCGTAAATCGAGGGAGACCTGTATATGTTATGTAACATATCGTAAGTTTGCCATAATTCAATGATCCACCTTCATAAATATTAACCCATTGAGTACCAGCGACGTGAGTTATATTTTATTCAAGCTACATGTTGACGATATTATGCAGCTTAGGAAGTATCTGTGGTAGTTAAAAGGGTTGGTTGAGATAGTTTGAAGCCTGTTTATTGCTAGAGGTCCTTCCTAAGCTGAATACAATCGTCTAATAATGTCCAGAATATGATGAAAAGGACGTCCCTGGTACTGAACGGGTTAATAACTTTCGTGGCCTTAAGTTTTCGAACCTATACCGAACTGAATTGAACCTTATTACATTATGCCTAGTATTTACCCCTTCTGTGCCGATGACATCTTTTTAATTATATCCTATGTTTAGACGATTATATTCAGTTTAAAAAAGGCCTCCAGTAATTGATAGGCTTCGAACTATCTCACTTAACCCTATTTACTACCACAGATCCTTCTTAAACTGCACAACATCGTCTAAATATAGCTACAACAAAATTAAAAAGACGTCGCAGGGTATAGATGGGGTTTACATTTCAGGGGTTCTTTTATGGTGTTCGAGGCTTCATATTGGGCCAGGGTTTGAGTCTCGGAGTAAACAGTCGTGGTCTAGGGGTGGAAACTATAAAAATACAAAATATATAAATGTATAAGCAAATAAATACGGCCATACTGTACAGTCGCGCTAATAAGTGATGTCTCGGCACCAAGTATGTTTTGATCAATAATTGGTATCAGGAATATCTAAGCTTCATTTCTTCATATCGAGTGAAATAAACAAACATGTTCCTACACTTACCCACCCTATTCAACATCTGACAGACATTAATACAGCACAGAGCAAACCAAACGTAATGACAGCTGGGAAACATGACTTATTATCGCGACCGTACACTCGACCAAAAAACAATCTTTACACTGGTGAGCTGTAAATAATCTAGTGTGAACGGAATGAATCGGGTGAAACATACGTCTGTGAGGTATCATAAGATTTCGACCCACTTCCAGAATGTTTAGAGCGTTAGTGTAAAAACGTTTTTTTGGTCAAGTGTACCTCTTCAGTACACATACACAGATTACACACACACACACACAGACACATGAACACACACATACACTGAAATAAAGGAGGCTGTGGCTAGGCTATAGTCTATTCGCTGTAAGTAGGCGAGAAATCATGACCTCTAACCTCTGTAACTGAAAAACTACTAGAGTAATCGAGCTAATATTTCTACCATTTGGGAAGAGTCAGTCAAGGAATAGATGTGGACATTTACAGACAATTTGCTCTAGCCCTTTTTTAGTTACAGAGTATAGAGGGCATGATTTCTCGCCTACTTACAGCGAATAGACTAACGTTTCCTCCAGTTTTAGACCCTAAATCGGGTGAAGTGATGTCCAATCCTCCCGGTATTAAAGGGGAGGCAGACCGTTTTCCTGGACCCCCTTCTCCAGGGGAGATTATAAGACCATTAGTTTGGCGATTTTAACACCTTTCGCCTCATTTCGTTGTAAATTTTAAGACCCTTCGCGCCATTTAGGTGTCGATTTTTTTCCTGGCGAGTGAAAGCGAGCCTGTATTTTAAGGGGACATTTTTCTACCGAAAAATTACAAATTTATATTGAAAGAGGGTCTTGGGCGTTTATTTTGTAAGCTTGATAGAGGTCTAGGGAGGAAAACGAAAATACACAAATGAGCAAAAAAATACGATCATCTCTCCTTCAGTCACCCCTCCACACCAACACCCTCCCTCCATCCTGTAGGACCTAACTTTATAACATCTGCCAGTTAAAAAAAATCTCTCTCTCTCTCTCTCTCTCTCTCTCTCTCTCTCTCTCTCTCTCTCTCTCTCTCTCTTTCTCTCCTCAGTTACTAACCCATCTCCTCAGTTACTAACCCATCTGTCCCCTACTAACTTCCTAATCCTGCTACGGACATTAGTTCTAGGGCAGTAGTTCCCTTTCCAATGTTCCCTTACCCACTCTAAACCTCTATTTGGACACTTGATCCTCAGTGTTTTGGAGGACAAGCAGCCTAGAAGGGTCACTAGACCTGTTGTTGCTTGATTTCCTTTATTCTCTCTCTCTCTCTCTCTCTCTCTCTCTCTCTCTCTCTCTCTCTCTCTCTCTCTCTCTCCCCTCCACACCAACACCCTCCCTCCTCTCCCCCTATCCTGTAGGACCTAACTTTATGGTATCTGCCAGATAAAACTATCACTCTGGGTGTATACTGTATATATCACTATGGGTGTATACTGTATATATCACTGTGTGTATACTGTATATATCACTATGGGTGTATACTGTATATATCACTATGGGTGTATACTGTATATATCACTAAGGGTGTATACTGTATATATCACTATAAATGTATACTGTATATATCACTATGGGTGTATACTGTATATATCACTATGGGTGTATACTGTATATATCACTATGGGTGTATACTGTATATATCACTAAGGGTGTATACTGTATATATCACTATGGGTGTATACTGTATATATCACTATGGGTGTATACTGTATATATCACTAAGGGTGTATACTGTATATATCACTAAGGGTGTATACTGTATAAATCACTGGGTGTATACTGTATATATCACTGGGTGTATACTGTATATATCACTGGGTGTATACTGTATATATCACTCTGGGTGTATACTGTATATATCACTATGGGTGTATACTGTATATATCACTCTGGGTGTATACTGTATATATCACTCTGGGTGTATACTGTATATATCACTCTGGGTGTATACTGTATATATCACTATGGGTGTATACTGTATATATCACTATGGGTGTATACTGTATATATCACTAAGGGTGTATACTGTATATATCACTCTGGGTGTATACTGTATATATCACTATGGGTGTATACTGTATATATCACTAAGGGTGTATACTGTATATATCACTCTGGGTGTATACTTTATATATCACTATGGGTGTATACTGTATATATCACTATGGGTGTATACTGTATATATCACTAAGGGTGTATACTGTATATATCACTATGGGTGTATACTGTATATATCACTATGGGTGTATACTGTATATATCACTATGGGTGTATACTGTATATATAGCTATGGGTGTATACTGTATATATCACTCTGGGTGTATACTGTTATATATCACTAAGGGTGTATACTGTATATATCACTAAGGGTGTATACTGTATATATCACTAAGGGTGTATACTGTATATATCACTCTGGGTGTATACTGTATATAGCTATGGGTGTATACTGTATATATCACTCTGGGTGTATACTGTATATATCACTAAGGGTGTATACTGTATATATCACTATGGGTGTATACTGTATACTGTATATAGCTATGGGTGTATACTGTATATATCACTCTGGGTGTATACTGTATATATCACTATGGGTGTATACTGTATATATCACTATGGGTGTATGCTGTATATATCACTATGGGTGTATACTGTATATATCACTATGGGTGTATACTGTATATATCACTATGGGTGTATTCTGTATACATCACTAAGGGTGTATACTGTATATATCACTATGGGTGTAATCTGTATATATCACTAAGGGTGTATACTGTATATATCACTATGGGTGTATGCTGTATATATCACTCTGGGTGTATACTGTATATATCACCATGGGTGTATACTGTATATATCACTATGGGTGTATACTGTATATATCACTCTGGGTGTATACTGTATATATCACTCTGGGTGTATACTGTATATATCACTCTGGGTGTATACTGTATATATCACTCTGGGTGTATACTGTATATATCACTAAGGGTGTATACTGTATATATCACTATGGGTGTATACTGTATATATCACTATGGGTGTATTCTGTATATATCACTAAGGGTGTATACTGTATATATCACTATGGGTGTAAACTGTATATATCACTAAGGGTGTATACTGTATATATCACTATGGGTGTATACTGTATATATCACTCTGGGTGTATACTGTATATATCACTCTGGGTGTATACTGTATATATCACTAAGGGTGTATACTGTATATATCACTCTGGGTGTATACTGTATATATCACTCTGGGTGTATACTGTATATATCACTATGGGTGTATACTGTATATATCACTATGGGTGTATACTGTATATATCACTATGGGTGTATACTGTATATATCACTCTGGGTGTATACTGTATATATCACTAAGGGTGTATACTGTATATATCACTATGGGTGTATACTGTATTTATCACTATGGGTGTATACTGTATATATCACTCTGGGTGTATACTGTATATATCACTCTGGGTGTATACTGTATATATCACTCTGGGTGTATACTGTATGTATCACTATGGGTGTATACTGTATATATCACTATGGGTATATACTGTATATATCACTATGGGTGTATTCTGTATACATCACTATGGGTGTATACTGTATATATCACTCTGGGTGTATACTGTATATATCACTCTGGGTGTATACTGTATATATCACTGGGTGTATACTGCATATATCACTAAGGGTGTATACTGTATATATCACTATGGGTGTATACTTTATATATCACTATGGGTGTATACTGTATATATCACTATGGGTGTATACTGTATATATCACAAAGGGTGTATACTGTATATATCACTCTGGGTGTATACTGTATATATCACTAAGGGTGTATACTGTATATATCACTAAGGGTGTATACTGTATAAATCACTGGGTGTATACTGTATAAATCACTGGGTGTATACTGTATATATCACTGGGTGTATACTGTATATATCACTGGGTGTATACTGTATATATCACTGGGTGTATACTGTATATATCACTCTGGGTGTATACTGTATATATCACTATGGGTGTATACTGTATATATCACTCTGGGTGTATACTGTATATATCACTCTGGGTGTATACTGTATATATCACTATGGGTGTATACTGTATATATCACTAAGGGTGTATACTGTATATATCACTAAGGGTGTATACTGTATATATCACTCTGGGTGTATACTCTATATATCACTATGGGTGTATACTGTATATATCACTAAGGGTGTATACTGTATATATCACTCTGGGTGTATACTGTACATATCACTATGGGTGTATACTGTATATATCACTATGGGTGTATACTGTATATATCACTATGGGTGTATACTGTATATATCACTAAGGGTGTATACTGTATATATCACTATGGGTGTATACTGTATATATCACTCTGGGTGTATACTGTATATATCACTAAGGGTGTATACTGTATATATCACTATGGGTGTATACTGTGTATATAGCTATGGGTGTATACTGTATATATCACTATGGGTGTATACTGTATATATCACTAAGGGTGTATACTGTATATATCACTATGGGTGTATACTGTATATATCACTATGGGTGTATACTGTATATATCACTCTGGGTGTATACTGTATATATCACTAAGGGTGTATACTGTATATATCACTATGGGTGTATACTGTGTATATAGCTATGGGTGTATACTGTATATATCACTCTGGGTGTATACTGTATATATCACTAAGGGTGTATACTGTATATATCAATCTGGGTGTATACTGTATATGTAGCTATGGGTGTATACTGTATATATTACTCTGGGTGTATACTCTATATATCACTAAGGGTGTATACTGTATATATCACTATGGGTGTATACTGTATATATAGCTATGGGTGTATACTGTATATATCACTATGGGTGTATACTGTATATATCACTCTGGGTGTATACTGTATATATCACTATGGGTGTATACTGTATATATCACTATGGGTGTATACTGTATATATCACTATGGGTGTATACTGTATATATGACTATGGGTGTATTCTGTATATATCACTAAGGGTGTATACTGTATATATCACTATGGGTGTAAACTGTATATATCACTAAGGGTGTATACTGTATATATCACTATGGGTGTATACTGTATATATCACTCTGGGTGTATACTGTATATATCACCATGGGTGTATACTGTATATATCACTATGGGTGTATACTGTATATATCACTCTGGGTGTATACTGTATATATCACTCTGGGTGTATACTGTATATATCACTAAGGGTGTATACTGTATATATCACTATGGGTGTATACTGTATATATCACTATGGGTGTATACTGTATATATCACTCTGGGTGTATACTGTATATATCACTCTGGGTGTATACTGTATATATAGCTATGGGTGTATACTGTATATATCACTCTGGGTGTATACTGTATATATCACAATGGGTGTATACTGTATATATCACTATGGGTGTATACTGTATATATCACTAAGGGTGTATACTGTATATATCACTATGGGTGTATACTGTATATATCACTCTGGGTGTATACTGTATATATCACTCTGGGTGTATACTGTATATATCACTATGGGTGTATTCTGTATATATCACTAAGGGTGTATACTGTATATATCACTATGGGTGTAAACTGTATATATCACTAAGGGTGTATACTGTATATATCACTATGGGTGTATACTGTATATATCACTCTGGGTGTATACTGTATATATCACCATGGGTGTATACTGTATAATTATATCACTATGGGTTTATACTGTATATATCACTCTGGGTGTATACTGTATATATCACTCTGGGTGTATACTGTATATATCACTAAGGGTGTATACTGTATATATCACTATGGGTGTATACTGTATATATCACTAAGGGTGTATACTGTATATATCACTAAGGGTGCATACTGTATATATCACTAAGGGTGTATACTATATATATCACTCTGGGTGTATACTGTATATATCACTCTGGGTGTATACTGTATATATCACTCTGGGTGTATACTGTATATATCACTCTGGGTGTATACTGTATATATCACTCTGGGTGTATACAGTATATATCACTATGGGTGTATACTGTATATATAGCTATGGGTGTATACTGTATAATTATATCACTATGGGTGTATACTGTATATATCACTAAGGTTGTATACTGTATATATCACAATGGGTGTATACTGTATATATCACTAAGGGTGTATACTGTATATATCACTCTGGGTCTATACTGTATATATCACTATGGGTGTATACTGTATATATCACTCTGGGTGTATACTGTATATATCACTATGGGTGTATACTGTATATATAGCTATGGGTGTATACTGTATAATTATATCACTATGGGTGTATACTGTATATATCACTAAGGTTGTATACTGTATATATCACAATGGGTGTATACTGTATATATCACTAAGGGTGTATACTGTATATATCACTAAGGGTGTATACTGTATATATCACTATGGGTGTATACTGTATATATCACTAAGGGTGTATACTGTATATATCACTCTGGGTGTATACTGTTTATATCACTCGGGGTGTATACTGTATATATCACTATGGGTGTATACTGTATATATCACTAAGGGTGTATACTGTATATATCACTATGGGTGTATACTGTATATATCACTAAGGGTGTATACTGTATATATCACTATGGGTGTATACTGTATATATCACTAAGGGTGTATACTGTATATATCACTATGGGTGTATACTGTATATATCACTAAGGGTGTATACTGTATATATCACTATGGGTGTATACTGTATATATCACTAAGGTTGTATACTGTATATATCACAATGGGTGTATACTGTATATATCACTAAGGGTGTATACTGTATATATCACTATGGGTGTATACTGTATATATCACTAAGGGTGTATACTGTATATATCACTATGGGTGTATACTGTATATATCACTAAGGGTGTATACTGTATATATCACTATGGGTGTATACTGTATATATCACTAAGGTTGTATACTGTATATATCACAATGGGTGTATACTGTATATATCACTAAGGGTGTATACTGTATATATCACTCTGGGTCTATACTGTATATATCACTATGGGTGTATACTGTATATATCACTATGGGTGTATACTGTATATATCACTATGGGTGTATACTGTATATATAGCTATGGGTGTATACTGTATAATTATATCACTATGGGTGTATACTGTATATATCACTAAGGTTGTATACTGTATATATCACAATGGGTGTATACTGTATATATCACTAAGGGTGTATACTGTATATATCACTCTGGGTGTATACTGTATATATCACTCGGGGTGTATACTGTATATATCACTATGGGTGTATACTGTATATATCACTAAGGGTGTATACTGTATATATCACTATGGGTGTATACTGTATATATCACTAAGGGTGTATACTGTATATATCACTCTGGGTGTATACTTTATATATCACTATGGGTGTATACTGTATATATCACTATGGGTGTATACTGTATATATCACTAAGGGTGTATACTGCATATATCACTATGGGTGTATACTGTATATATCACTATGGGTGTATACTGTATATATCACTATGGGTGTATACTGTATATATAGCTATGGGTGTATACTGTATATATCACTCTGGGTGTATACTGTATATATCACTAAGGGTGTATACTGTATATATCACTAAGGGTGTATACTGTATATATCACTAAGGGTGTATACTGTATATATCACTCTGGGTGTATACTGTATATATAGCTATGGGTGTATACTGTATATATCACTCTGGGTGTATACTGTATATATCACTAAGGGTGTATACTGTATATATCACTATGGGTGTATACTGTATACTGTATATACTATGGGTGTATACTGTATATATCACTCTGGGTGTATACTGTATATATCACTATGGGTGTATACTGTATATATCACTATGGGTGTATGCTGTATATATCACTATGGGTGTATACTGTATATATCACTATGGGTGTATACTGTATATATCACTATGGGTGTATTCTGTATACATCACTAAGGGTGTATACTGTATATATCACTATGGGTGTAATCTGTATATATCACTATGGGTGTAATCTGTATATATCACTAAGGGTGTATACTGTATATATCACTATGGGTGTATACTGTATATATCACTCTGGGTGTATACTGTATATATCACTATGGGTGTATACTGTATATATCACTATGGGTGTATACTGTATATATCACTAAGGGTGTATACTGTATATATCACTATGGGTGTATACTGTATATATCACTCTGGGTGTATACTGTATATATCACTAAGGGTGTATACTGTATATATCACTATGGGTGTATACTGTATATATCACTATGGGTGTATACTGTATATATCACTATGGGTGTATACTGTATATATCACTATGGGTGTATACTGTATATATCACTATGGGTGTATACTGTATATATCACTAGGGTGTATACTGTATATATCACTATGGGTGTATACTGTATATATCACTAAGGGTGTATACTGTATATATCACTATGGGTGTATACTGTATATATCACTAAGGGTGTATACTGTATATATCACTATGGGTGTATACTGTATATATCACTAAGGGTGTATACTGTATATATCACTATGGGTGTATACTGTATATATCACTAAGGTTGTATACTGTATATATCACAATGGGTGTATACTGTAT